>CM053786.1:60102002-60254502 GCA_028749045.1 Cupressus sempervirens
AGTCTATATTAGGAGATTTTGTCTCCGCTTGTTTAATACAACATTGATCTACCATTACATGGTACTAGCGGGTTGATAGGATTTCATAAAATTTGATGATTTCTAAAAGAAAAAATTGAGCTTCGTTTAGTCTGGAATTTTTTCCAGAAATTTTTTTTTCAATTTCAAAACACTGAAAATCTCAGGAGGCATGTTGGTTGCATGTGCATTTTGCTACGTACCTTTGGGACATGTCCCTGCCTAAAAAACTCGTTATTTAGACGGGGACGTACTTGGGATGGGGGGACGGGTATGGGGCATCCCCTGCCATCCCCAAAATTGAAAAAAACCCAGGAGATGTTTTTGCAAAATAAAAATAAAAACCAAAAAACATAAAGTTTTTGCTTTCTTATGTTGAACTTGAACATGATGATGATACATTGATACTATATAGCAGCCCTCTAGCCTTTGGGCATATTTAGATTTTCACATTTTTATAATATTGTTCATAGCTAAACTTATGTTAAATATTTTTGTTCACATAGACATCCCCCGATCGTATTGGGGACAACCGACTGTCCCAATTTTTTCAGTGCAAAAATAAAAAGACAAACCAAAAGCCATTAAGTTTTTGCTTTCCTATGTTGAACTTGAACATGATGATGATACATTGGTACTATATGGTAGCCCTCTAGCCTTTGGGCATATTTAGATTTTCATATTTTTATGATATTGTGCACTGTTAAACTTATATTTAAATAATTTTCTTCACATATTGATATGCATATTGACAATTGAGTACTGAAATCGGTTATTATTTTCTAGATGGTATTCAAATGGTGTATGTTAAGGTTTTATAATGTTTAAATGACATGCATTGTGCTTAGTTTCATTTGAATGACATGCATATTTTCAAATTTCAGCATATATTTTAAAGTTTCCCTATATATATATATATAAAATCTGTCCCCAATTGCTCTCCCCCCGTTCCCAAAATCACCAACAATTTTTGCCTTCCCAGAAACATGTCCCGCTGTCCGCATCCCAGAAACTCGAGGGAACATAGGCTTTTGTGACATGCCTGTTCTTGCACGTGCTGTTTTACTATGCGAAGTCTCACGCATTGCTGCCTGAAGGTTTCTTTGATGGGGTATATAATTTTTCTCCTCAAAAAGTTATTTGTTGAGTTTATAATTTTTCCCCAAAAGTTATCTATTTGGTTTCTAGCGGGTTTATAATTTTTTCCTTGGAAATTATTCGTTGGGTTTTTGTTAATAATTGGTAGCTTTAGTTGGATAAACTATAGTGCAAATATATATTATATATATAAGTGTGAGATATAGTATATATTAATATATTAAATATATGAGATATTTATTATATTAATTACATTCTAATGAATAGACATGTCTCGTGAAGAGACGTGTCTATCCGTACTTCATCCTATATTAGAGAGATGGCTGTTATTTAGAAAGTACATACCAACTAGAATGGCAGTGCTATTACATTTGCAGCAGATTTGGAAAACACTAACATGGTATTAGAGCCAATTGTAGATGTAATAAAGAAATCAAAGACATGATAGAAAGATTGTGTTCTTATAATCAGTGTACAAAGTCAAACAATGAGAGCAGAGACTTGAGGAATGATCAGAGGGAGAAAGTGACAACGAAGTTTCTCACAATTATTTCTATTAATAATGGTATGCAATTATGCAATTCCTACAATGAATTATGAGGCTAAGATAGTCACAAAACGTGATTAATTTATTATAGATGAAGAGTCACTGGTTCAAACCCCCGACACTCTTGCACCATATATGATGTCTCTGCCTGTCGTTTTGATTCACCAGATTTGAAGATATCTTTTAGTCTCATTCAATGGCCATGAGGATATTGCAGAGAATTGTCGGAAAATGTATTATGCCACGAACGATAGTGACCATCCACGTGAGACAACAAATCAAATGTATATTGTGCTCATACATTGGTGGTCTTAATGCATTAAATCGTTGAATACTGATGTGGGAGTGTTTAGAGAATATTGTCATCCCCCACATATGGAACAATTTTAAGGTAGGCATTCATCGGACCCCATAGAGAGGGTTGCGAAGAAAGATAATGAGTAATGTGTAATTGGTGGGTTCAACTGTAAAAATCAATATGGTGGTTAAAATGAGCGAGTTTATGATTGAATCTCCATGAATATTTCAGATTGGACGGTTATAGTAAAATTAGATGTCCATCATCACAATTCATTCTATCTTGGCTATCGTACATGAGTAAATCTCATTTCATTTCATATCATGATTGGAATTGGAAATAGCATTGAAGTAGTTTTTTGCATCGAACTTCTCAACAATAAGACCCGAAAGATCAAACATTTTATATGATCCATATGAATCACTATGTTGATCGATCAAATGAAAATGGATCGAATTATGGGTAACTGCGATGTGTCCCTGTGAGAATAAAACGGAGCTGGGCATTATGAATTCCGCAAATTGGTAAGTGGAAGTTGAGGAGATGCCCATGGCCAAGTTGACAATGACAGATGGAGGTTTAACTCACGGTGCCCAGATCCCTCTATTATTGTCATTGAATCATGTATCAATAAAATAATGGAGAAAATTAATTATTTTAATGAGAGGAATAAATGAAGACACGTAGGACATCTTCTTTCACAACCTATGTGCATCCCCTCTATAAAGACTACTAAAAAGTCTACGTTTCACGAGAACAATGACCTATCCAACCCGCATTGTTGAGGGGGAGATAATTGGCATTAGGGTCCAAAAGTTAGCCTCAACCTTGTCGAATATCTCAACAATATTGACCAGAGAAAATAGAGATGATTTGGCCAAGTTCTTGAGATTGTCAATTTTCTTTCACCGTGTGATGAGATATTAAGCCTTGTGAGGGGGTTTGAAGTCCACTGAGATTAGCATCCTTGCATGGAGATTGAGGGCAGGTTCTGTGTGCAAGCTCTTGCTATTTGAAAAAGAAATTAAATGTCAAAATTCAGAAAATCAAAAACGAAATTATAGACGAAGATGAATTGACGATATTGTGGATTACAATGACAAGATATGAAATGCAAAGGGAACGAGTCCATGTACATGATATGATAATCCACTAAAAGGACGAAATAATTAATTTCCAAAATAAAGTCTATGATTGTACACGTCATATAGAATTGAGACTATATTCCATGTCATTGTTTAATGACAAGACTATAGATAGTGAAGGATTGGGAAATACAATTAGTCATTTAAACAATTGGGAAAGGGCACCGAAGGATGTTGGAAGTGATGAACAAAAGTAACGTGGCAAGTTGATACTAATGACACTATTTCATTTGTGGTACTCTGAAGTTGTGGCTGCACAAAGTCACCTTTCAATATTTTTTCTCTTTCGTATCTTTTCTAGGTACAAAGAGGGGTGATTAAATATTCAATGAAGGGTGAAAATTGATTCTTGTGTTATATTTCCTAAATGGGCTCACCTTATGAAAGGAAATATTTACTTAAGGGCGAAAGCATATGAAATTCAGATTCAGAGGGAGATTCGGAGAGAGTCTGGCATTTTGCAAAGAGGTCAAAATGTTGATGAACTCAAGCTTCAGAGGGAGCAGATGGGTTCATTCAACTTGTGAGAATCTTGATCATAGTGATTGAGAGGGAGTTTCACTGTTGAAGATGAAACACCTATAAGGTAAACTTGATTGAATTGATTATTATACTTATGAAATCATTTAATGCCTTATGGGCCCTATGTAAATCATGAGGAAATGACGACTTCCAAATGATTATCACTTGTATTTGTTGATGTTATTGGAAGATGACAATCTTACAATAACTTAATCTTCTATCATGATAGACATCGTGTGATGGCTGAAACAAATCATGATAGATGATTTCTAGCATGGTGGATTCAGTTCCTTAAACAGAGCATGACCTTCTAGATTATGATAGACATCGTGCGATGGCTGAAACCGATCACAATAGATTATGAATGTTCCTATGGTAAGTGCACATTACCTTTGAACAATTTTGAGCTATGGTGAATATCACGAGACTTGATATTCTTGATCAGACTGTATCTCTGATATCATATTGAGATGATATCTAAAACTAGGTATCACGTGTTACGTGATATGTAAAACTAGGTATTACGTGTTACGTGATTCCTCATATCACGTGTTAGGTGATATGTAAAATTAGGTATCACGTGTTAGGTGATTCCTCATATCATGTGTTAGGTGATATGTAAAACTAGGTATCACATGTTAGGTGATTCCTCATATCATGTGTTAGGTGATATGTAAAACTAGGTATTTATATTAGATGATACTTCATATTACATGTCATATGATCACAAGATATGTAATATGATTATACCATTTATCTTCCCTAGCTAGGGAGTGTTGATGTTTGTAGCATCAATCAGATGTCAAATGAGTTGGGATTCAATAATTCAGGAAGTCAAATGAGTTGACATTCTAGAAATCATTATTTACGTTGAGGTAATATGTTATTCATATTGTGTATGAATCTTGTTTATCCTCTCTAAGCTAAGAGGGAGTGTTAATAATTGGTAGCTTTAGTTGGATAAATTATAGTGCAAATATATATTATATATATAAGTGTGAGATATAATATATATATATTAATATATTAAATATATGAGATATTTATTATATTACTTACATTCCAATGAATAGACATGTCTCGTGAAGAGACATGTCTATCCATACTTCATCCTATATTAGAGATATGGCTGTCATTTAGAAAGTACATACCAACTAGAATGGCAGTGCTATTACATTTGCAGTAGATCTGGAATAACAATTTTTTTCATAAAAAAAGAAAGCTTTGTATTCTTTGATTTGTGTCTAATATCTTGTGGTTTAGTTTTCATCAGTTTTTCACCTCAAAAATTGTGTTTTTTAATAAAATTTTCTCCTAAAAATTTGTGACCTTTTGCAATCGTTTTGGGGCATCATGCTCATCTACAAAGCTTGGAGGATTTGCCAATTTTTCCTCAAAATTATCCTAGTTGTTATCAGTGTTTGTCTTTTTCTCTAGGGAAGAGTACCTCCATTATCCAACATTAGGTTGGAATTTTTTTATGATTTCTAGTCAGATTTTTTGCTTATTCGAGGAGGGTTAGTTGCAAACACATCTCAATAGCAGTACTTTTGGTAGGCTCTTCTATCTTTTTACAAAGCTTTTTGAAGAAGGGGGCACCCTTCTTTGTTCTTTTTTGGACAAATTTTGGCTACCTTGGTCATTAACATTTTGCAGATCCAGTGAGGGTCTCACCAACAGGAGGATGTTTTGAAGAATGTGACCAAAAGACAATACTTAGATGATGACCATTAAGGGAAGGTGTTAGAATATTATAAGGTGCTTTTAATGGTCATTTTTGTTAAGCTTTAGTTTATTAGGTAGTTTTGATTTTCATCTTTAGTTCACGATTGTTTCTTTCAGAGACATAGTTTTTGTAAATCTATATAAGGAGCTTTCATCCCCTCTATTTAATAGAACAACATCAATTTACCATAACACTTCTTAAGCTTTTGTGTTTACCTTTTAGTGGCTGATCTTCATCACTAATCAGATGGATAGTTAGTGAAATAACAGATTGGGGCTTTCATGCTTTTTGAGGTCAAGGTTGAGGATGATGAGGTATTGCCATTAAACCAGGGTCATCTTGTGTTCTCTGTTTTTTTAAATTGCTAAATTGGGTAGCAGAGTTATTGGGGAGTCACCAAAGCAAAATTGTGTTGATTAACATTCATCTTTTCGATAAATTTGATTTGAAGTCATGGGATATTTTACTTAATATTCCCACAATCTATGCTTGAAAGATTTAGTAATTTTTAAGCGGCTAATATATTCTAAATCTCACCTCTTGCTAAGCATTGGTGTTGACCTTATAGTGGCTGATCTTCATTACTAAATGGGTGGGTAGTTAGTGGAAAATCAGGTAGAGATTTAGTAATTGTTCCAAAAAGAATGAGATCTAGTGGATAATATGATAGTCATTTTCTGAAAACAAAGAGAACTTTTAGCTACTAGGTTTTCTCTTCTTAGTTACTCCGGTCAAATTTAAGGGAATCTTTAATTGCTGATGTATGCCACTTGGTTAGTTTCTTGAAGATTTTGGTTGTTTTTCTGAAAATTTCCAAACTTTTACTTGAATGCTTGTAGATAATTTTAGTGCATGGTATTAAGCTTTGCTAAATGTATGTTTTGTACACAAAAATTTCTATTGACCCAAATTTGTACTTTGTAATATCATTGTTCTTGAAATTTGCTTTTCCAATGTGAATTGATATTGAAAAATAGTTTTATAATTATATTGATATGAAAACATCAAATGTGAGAGTTTTACAACTTCTAATACTGTGTGGTTTTTTAATTGAAGGACAATAGCAAAATGCCAGATGTTGTTTCACATACTGCAATCATAGAGGCTTACTGCAAGGCTGGCAGGATCAAGGAAGGACTTAAGAGTTACATGAGAATGCAGGCTTCTGGGGTCAGACCCAATTCTTACACCTACACTGTTCTTATCCAAGGGCTCTGTCAGGCAAAAATGCTTGAGGATGCTGGGAAATACACACTTGAAATGCTGAGTAATGGCTGGAATCCTAATGCTTCCGTTTATGTTCCGGTGGTTGATTCTTACTTGAGGGCAAAGAAAGAGAATGAACTTCAGCAGCTTCTTGTGAAATTGAAGGACAAGGGCTTTGTTGCCGATGATAAGGAAGCTCGAAAGCACATGCAAAAAATGGGTCGGTTCAACAGGGGTGTCATGGATGTGCTTTTTGGGCAGTATAAATAAACATCCTTGGGTATTCAATTGTGCTGTGATTGCCATGATTGCTCCAGTTAGATAAAAGTTTTTAGTTTGTGTGATAGACATGGCAGTGTTTTCAAAAGATTGACAATGGATTTATTGGGGAAAAATCTTGTTTGTGTCTATGTTTTGTGGACTGGCCCAGCCAATATGATGAACATCTACTTTGAGCTGGAGGGTAGTTTTAGTTTTGTAATGTACAAAAGAAACCCTCGAGTCCTTGACATTACAGATTCTGATCTATAGCTTAGTCACTGGGATTGAGACATTGAGATAAATGAATGGTTGCCAAGTGCTTTATGCTAAATCTGGACATTTTATTGACAGTCGCTTGTTTTTTCTACTGGGTTTGAACTTTGACATAGAATCCAATAAAACTAACAAAGATCATATAGTAAAATTCTATGTAAACTGAGATTCCGTATTATAACGCATTTCAGGTGGTAGCATTGTTTTCCTCTATGAAAATGTGTGTTTTTGAAAGATGTAACAATTTCTTGGATGACTAATGACCAGCCCCTTTGTGCAGCTGACACACACAGTCAAGACCTGTATTATATCCCCAAACCTAACCATACAAACAATTTTGTCGTGTTTTCAGTGATTTTACTCCAAAAGTATTTCTTTTATTTTTGTTTATTTTCCCCAGTTTTTGCTTCTGGGCATACTGATTAGTCAGGGGTAAGGACAACTTGGTGAGTGTTTTGCGAGACTCCTCAGCATGGAATAAAATGCCAAAGGTCACTCTATCTTCTCTTGAATGAAATCTTCAATGTGCTAAACTATGTGTTCAAAAAGCCAGCTCCAAGATTCCGAATGTGGGTGCTGATTGGTCAGGGGTAAGGACAGGACAACTTGGTGAGTGTTTTGCGAGACTCCTCAGCATGGAATAAAATACCAAAGGTCACTCTTTATCTTCTCTTGAATGAAATCTTCAATGTGCTAAACTATGTGTTCAAAAAGCCAGCTCCAAGATTGCGAATGTGGGTGCTGATTAGTCAGGGGTAAGGACAGCTTGGTGAGTGTTTTGTGAGACTCCTCAGCATGGAATAAAATACCTAAGGTCACTCTCATCTTCTCTTGAATGAAGTCTTCAATGTGCTAAACTATGTGTTCAAAATGTCAGCTCCAAGGTTCCAAATGTGGGTAATTTGCTTTATGGGATAGACACAATTTGGCTTGATGTAATGCTGGTACCCAAGGGGATTTATTGAAATTGTTCTAGGACATTAAATCCAATTTCAAGTTTTGCCAATTTCCTTACAGTACTTTTTAATTTGAATTCGAATGATATTGCTTTATCTGCACTTAAAAAACCTTTGAAACCATAATGCAAAAGAAGATGGTTTTGGGAAGATAATTCTAACCCTAAATTAATCCTGTGGAATAATCCTATGACTTCAAGAGACCAATATCGCAGAGGTGAAATCACACTTATATTTGTTTTGCTAATTTCAACTACTCCACAAATATGGGAGTACGTAATATATTTTCACATCACTCACATTCTCCAACATTTGAACAATGAACAAGGTATGAATTTACCAATCTCACCATAAGCAATACTATCAATCCTTTTGTTTTGCTAATTTCAACTACACAATGGGAGTACGTTAATATATTTTCACATCACTCACATTCTCCAACATTTGAACAATGAACAAGGTATGAATTTACCAATCTCACCATAAGCAATACTATCAATCTTTTATTCGTTTGCTACTAACTTTGTAATTTGTTTTATTCTAGTGAGAAAGAAGAAGCCATGCTAACTTGCAAAAGAATAAATATCCACCAAACTTAAATGAACTTTGCTTATTTCTTATCGAACAATTTCTCCGCAATCTCCTCTAGCAAATGAAATGAGAAGGCTTTCAATAGGCACCCAAAAAGTAACCAATGGTCCAGATTGAACCAAGATCGACGACCTAGATTACAAGATAGAACTCTAACTAGGGTTTATTACACCTGAGGGGTAGGGTATGTACGCCTCGTTTGTAGCGCCAAGCGTCTCTTGAAAAAGAGTACGAAGTAGTCTCATATCATTGTCACCATATGTAAACTCAAAAACTATGGCATAGTGTCGTGGACTATAAAACCCACTTACTTACTTACATAATCAACAACTATTGAATGATTGGTTGCTTTATTGCTGACACATGGCACAGAGATGATGAGCCATTTGGAATTATAGGTAACACTGACACCTAGCAAGCTCATTGATAAAACCAGAATATAAGATGCAATTTTTTAATTTATTTTTGGCTCTTTATCCATGAATGTATTGAATCTGATCATGAGCGAATTAAGCTCATCCATTTCTATGTTAGGAACGGTATCCAATTGCAATCCTATCATGTTGAAGGTTTCATTGTATTGGCTGAAAGTGCTTTCTCACTTGTTCTCTTGCTTGTGAAAATTGTTAATGTAGATCATATCTAACTGGCCATCCTGGATAGCCTTCATTTCCTTGAGAAACACTTTCTTAACATTCTCCTTCAATTGTTCTTTACTAATTGCAGCTCCATTATTTCTTGGTGCATGGTACATGTATGAAACATGTAATTAGTGACATCCAAAGGCTGCAAAAACTTTTTAAGGAAGAAGAATATACTCCTAGTCTGATTTTTATTGATCAATTTAAGCATTTTAACCTTTGAAAGCAGAAAGAAATGAGTTAAGATTGGTAATTCCATGAAATTTGTAGATAAAATTTCTAAAATCTGATTTCAAAAAACTCAAGAATTACCCTCTTTCTATGAAATCTTAACGTAGGAAAAATCAGAGGAAAATCTGTTATTTAAAACTGATTATTATCTCTGTAAGCTTCAAGGAGGATTAAAAAGCAATTGATGAATTTAATCTTGAAAAGCTCTTTGTTCTGTAAGAAAATGATAAATTTAATCTTGAAAAGCTCTATGAGAAGTAAGCAATTAATCTTGAAAAGTTCTTTGTTTCTCCCTTCCTTTGCTGGAATTTTGAGCTGAGAACTCCTTCGTCCTGCTAATCTGCAAGGTGACTTGTGTTGAAATGAATTTCAACTTTTTCTCCTTTTCTATAAAAAAGAAAAGAAAATAAAAAGAATTAGAAATGAACTCTTTCCCAATAAGCAACTCATCTGTGCTTTTATCTAGTCAGGAATTGACATCTGTGCTTTTATCTAGTCAGGAATTGACCTTGTGATTGATGTGTTTGTGAAAGCAAGAGGTTGATGTGCCATGAGCAATAAAACCTAAAAATTTGCCCCAATTTATCTAGGGTAAAATTTGGCTTTTCTTTCGTTCATTTATTTCTTCACCTCTTGGAAAGTTCAAACCCATGTGCCATTTACCTTCCATCTTTCTTGTATTAACTTCTTTGATTTCTTGCATTGATTTTTAGCACATGGATTTTGAGTACTAGTTGAGGAAATTGTTCTTTCTTAACATGTTGATTTGACCAGTTGACCAATTAGCTAGTTCATTTCTCCAGTGTCTGGTATTGGTGTTTATTTAAAAAAGCAGTTTATAGGGACAAAAGCAAAAGCAAAAGCAACTTTCTAAAAATAGACGTTCTCAAATCAACCCAGAAATGCTAAAAAACAACATTTTTTGAAAATAGAAAAAGAAAAAAGTCAATTTGAAAAGCAAATTTCTAAAAATAGAAAGTTGATTCTGGAAAATTGCACTCTTTCTACCTTGACTTGTTTGGATGCATTTGTAACATTAGAAACTAGAATATTCATCCAACCAAGTTAGCACTAAGTTGAAGACAAATGCATGACCACAACATTGTAACAAATATACATTAATTTCTTATTTAATATTAAATTGAAATTACAAAACAACTATTTTAGAATTTTAAAAATATTAACAAAGTAATAATATATAGCAATCCGGTCGGCTAGATAGCCATTTCACTGACCTATTTTCCCTTCCTAGATGAGATCTCTGAATTTGACCAAAAAAACCCAAAAGCTCTACAACTTTGTGCAAGCTAGAGACCAGAGACCAAAGAAAAGACACCTACCTAACTATTAAATTGCTACCCAAAAACTGGGGGTCCCCATTGGCAGTGGGGTGTGTGTGTTAACAAACAACACGAGTGTCCCTTTTCAGTTAGACAATTAGGGACACTCTCAGGCTCTCAGTATTCCTTGAGCTCTTAAATAGCGATCTTGTCATTGTTTTTTTGTAGCTTGCAGCTACAATTGCCTGCAAGTGATTAATTATTACTGGGTCTGCCTTGTGGAGGAAATGTTTGGTTCTAACTTATAATAGTACTTGTCTTGTATGTTCGTGGAGAAGCTTGCAGATTTAGGAATCACAATGGATGTTGATGGATGGACAGAGGACAAAAAATAACAGACACATAACAACACGATGTGCTGCCGCACAATAAACTATATTATATTTCATTCCCCCATAATCTCAAATGAGTACATAGTGCTTTTTATAAGAAAGTATACAATATTCTAGAGAAATCTACCATTAACCGAGAAGACAAAACAACTACAAACTTCTGGAAAAGTATTACAGCCGACTCAAACTTTTGGAACAAACCCTAAACCTAAACCTAATAATCTAGAAGTATAGATTAGAAAATGAGAGATCTAGATCTCTCGATGAGAAGACAACAATAAATAAAATAGTTGGAGTAGGTAAAGGCAGGGGAGATTAAAAGGATAGCTAGAAGCCTATGTCACCAACACTCCCCCTTAATCTTCACTACCATATATGCTTGTAATACCAATACTTTCTCGAAGATGTTCAAAGACATTCTTTGCAAGAGGCTTTGTGAAAATGTCTGCCAGTTGTTCTTTGGACCTGCAAAACTTAGGACATATGTCACCATTGTTCACTAATTCACGAATATAATGATATCTTATATCTATATGTTTACTACGTTGATGAAAGACATGATTTTTTGATAAAACAATTGCATAATTATTATCACAATATAATCTTGTAGGTTCTTGTGGATGCTTCAAATATGAAAGTACTCTTCTCATCCACATTGCTTGATAGGCTGCTAATGTTGCTACAACATATTCTACTTCAGCTGACGATAATGTCACAATTGGTTGCTTCTTTGATGCCCGAGAAATAGCTCCTAATCCTAGGTGAAACATATGTCCTGAAGTGCTTCTTTTATCATCAAAGCTACTTGCCCAGTCACTATCTGTATAGCCAATCAAGTTGTAATGATCTGAATGCGCATATAAGATCCCAAAGTTCTTTGTTCCAGCTATATACCTCAAAATCCTCTTTCCAGCTTTCCAATGAGTTTCTTTTGGTTTGTCCATGAATCTAGAAATGAGACTAACTCCATGCATTATATCTGGTCATGTAGCTGTCAAATATAAAAGGCTACCAACTAATCTTTTGAATAAAGCCGTGTCTACATTAGGACTTTCATCATTCTTACTAAGTTTTATACCCAATGCAACTGGTGTAGGGGTTGAATTCACATTTGTCATTTTAAATCTTTTCAACAAATCAGTAGCATACCTACTTTGACAAATGAAAATGCCTTTGATCATTTTGATTTACTTGAATCCCAAAAAAAAATCTCATGAGTCCCAAATTAGTCATATCAAATTCATTTTTCATGGCTGCCTTGAAATTGTTAATTGACATATTACCAGTGAATATCAAATCATCTACATATAAGAAAACTAGCAATATTTCTCCTTTATTGTTCACTTTGACATACAAAGTTGGTTCATAGCCACACTTACTAAAGCCATTATTCACAAAATAAGAGTCTATTTTGCTGTACCAAGCTCTAGGAGCTTGCGTCAAGCCATATAGTGCCTTCTTCAGCTTGTATACCTTATGTTCTTCTCCGAAAATTTCATATCCCGGTGGTTGTTTTATATAAACTTCTTCTAAAATGCCATTCAATAATGCTGATTTCACATCCATTTGATAAACCTTCCAATTATTTTGGGCTGTAATGGATAAAATCATTCTAATAGTGTCTAATCTTGCCACAGGTGCAAATGTCTCATTGTAGTCTATACTCAGTTGTTGTGTGAAGCCTTTGGCTACTAGTCTTGCTTTGTGTTTCTCTACTTTTCCATTAGCATTATATTTTGTTTTGTATACCCACTTAACTCCAATCACATCCTTGCCTTTAGGAAGATCTACTAAGTCCCAAGTATCATTCTTTTCTATTGACTGAATTTCTTCATCCATGGCTGAAATCCATTTGTCATCTTTAATAGCTTCTTCAAAATAAATTGGATCAGCATGTGCTAAGAGTGCAAAATTAATGTATAAATTATCATTTTTAGCCTCTTGTAATTCATCATCTATGTCTCTAAGGCTTCGTGTCTTCCTTGAAGTATTTATAGACTTTGATCTTAATGATGCAAGTGTTGGATTAGATGATTCACTATTGTTAGTGCTTGCTGGAGTAATAATGTTTTGAGTGGTAGGTGCCCTTGTAGGTGTTTTAGGAACATTTGTTTGTGTTGTAGAATGCACATCTTGTGTTTCATTTTCTTCATTTTCTTGTGGAACACTAACTACAACTGTAGTTGACTTACCCAAGCTACCATCCCATGTTTCTTTTTCTACAAACTCAACATCACAACTTATTATTAACTTCTTTGTGATAGGATTGTATAGCCTATATGCTTTGGATTGTTCACTATATCTCACAAATATGCACTTCTCTCCTCTATCATCCAATTTTTGTCTCACTTCTTGAGGTACCAATGAGTATGCCACACAACCAAATATTCTCAAATGTGCTATATTGTGCTTCCTTTTGCTCCAAGCTTCTTCTAGTGTTTTATTTATTACTGCTTTCATTGGACATCTATTTAGTATGTATGCTAAACATGCAACTGCTTCAACCCAATACTCATTTGGCAAGTGTTTCTCCTTTAACATACTCCTTGTCATCTCCATAGTTGTTCTATTTTTTCTTTTTGCTACTCCATTTTTTTGTGGAGTGTACCTTGCTGTAAATTATTTTCATATGCCATTTTCTTTGCAAAAATTCAAAAAATTATTTGATATGTATTCTCCACCTTGATCGGTTCTTAATGTTTTAATAGAGTATCCACTTTCTTTCTTAACTTTTTCCTTGAATTCTTTAAAGACAACAAATACATCTAATTTATACTTCACAAAATAAACCCAAACTTTTCTGCTGAAATCATCAATAAACGTCAAGAAATAAAGCTTTCCACTTAAGGATGGTGTTTGCATTGGCCCACAAAGATCTGAATGGACTATCTCAAGTGGATGTTTTGCTCTTTAAGACTTTCCAATTGAAATTTTTTCTCTATGTTGCTTTGCCAAAATACAACTCTCACATGTTGTCTTAAGTGGCTCTATTGATGACAACCCATAGACCATTCGTTTCTTATATAAGAGTTGTAACCCTTTAAAGTTTAAATGACCAAACGTTAAATGCCATAGCCAAGATTCATTTTTGTGTAAAGCTTTCAATGTAGATTTAGCTACTTTTTGCAATTCATTTGGCTCTAAGAATAATTCACTTTGGATTTTAAGTGAGAAAATTCTATTTTGAGTCATTTCAACTTTTGCAATCAACCTATTGCTTGGTCTTTTATCTAGAATCACACATTCACCATTTTCAAAATGTATTCTATATCCCTTTTGTACTAGTTGCCCAATGCTTATGAGATTGTGTTGCAATCCAGGAACATAATATACATAAGGAATTTCCTTTTCTTCACCTTTCTTAGTTCTTATGCTGATTGACCCTTTTCCCATGACTGAAATTTGATGATCATTCCCCAACTTAACCTTTGATTTTACTGATTCATCTATTGTTGACAATATCTCCTTTGACCCACTCATATGGTTACTACAACCACTATCTAAGAACCATACTTTTTTAGAACTCTCTTGTGCAACATTGCATGTTATCAAGATGGTGTTTTGCTCACTAGTGTTGGGCTGACTTTCATTTGTAAAATGTGTTTTTTGCCTATTCATGTCATATTGTCTTTTTCTACACTCAGATGCAAAATGCCCAAATTTATTATAATAATGATAGTGGATGTTAGATTTGTCATACCTTTCTCCTTGATGATGGTTGCTCACCATTCCTCTTGTTGATGTGAAATTGGTTTGTGAGCCTGATGCTGGCCTTCTACTCTCAAATTGTGGATTTTCTCTTCCTCCTCTTTGTGTAAAACGTCCTTTGCCTCTGTTGTAATCTGATCTTCCTCTTGTTCTTCCAAATGAAAGTTGAGTCTTGAAAGCATTCTTCAATGATGAAGTTCTTGAATGATTCAACCTTTGTTCATGTGATAAGAGAAAACCCATTAACTCATCTATTGATAGCAAGGAGAGATGTAATGACTCTGCTCAAATTTGATTGAAAACTTTTGATTTTTGGCCTTGAAAATTTTGTCAAACACTTCACATACAAGGGTTATATGACTGATATAACATTTCAATTTGCTTCAATAGCTTTTAACAACACTTGTGATTGCATGAATTACTTGAAGTTCACTACTAAATGATTATATCAAACACCTAGGATGTTTATGCAAGTCCTTTATATCCTTTCTATGCATAATAATGAATTCTAACATCAAATTAACCACCTATAGCCAAGTGACTTTTCGTCATACAATTGGCATGCAAAATCTAATGCTAATTACTATGATATTTGAGTGCACAACAATGTCTTTCAAATACAATACTGATTCCAAAAAATATAGTAATGCTGATACAAACATGTACCTACAACAGCAACTTAATGCAATCTTATGCAACAATGAATAACTAATTTTACAATGCTTGGAAGACTAAACTTACATGCCTACAAATACCTCAAATGCAACTACAATGATTATAACAAACTTGCTGTGTGTAACAACCAGAAATGCAAACCCAGAATTAATAAGAAACCTGCTATATTGTTGGTAGCCACCAAGAACAAGTCCATCTTCTTATCTTCAACTATGATTTTGATTTAATCCGCTAGGACTAGAGAATAACACCTAGAACTCCAATGCAGGTCAGAAAAGAGACTTTACATGGGAAAGAGTGAAACTCAAGCATCTTACTATAGCGATTTTACTATTTACGAGTTACTGTAGCGCAACACTATTCACACGAGTACTGTAGTAGTGGATGAAAAAAAACTTGCAATCTGCTCTTAAAACTTTGAATAATTTGTTAATAATCTCTCCCAACAAGAATTCCAATCTGCCGCAACAATCAACCCTCCAGAACTGAAGTAAAAACTTCCTTAAGATATGCAATTAAACTCTTCAAAATAAATCCGATATCAGATTTGTAATGAATCTTCTTGTGGAGCCCTCCAATTGAACAATGATGCAATCCCTCACCAAAAAGAACTCCAAAATATCAAACCTCAGTCTGAAACTCAATGAAGCTCAATATGAAATGGCCGAATACCACTTGCAATGTGCAACCCTTCAGAAGGTCTTTCACTTCCTCAGTTATGCAATCTCTTTAGAGGTATCGTTCTCAAGGATTTTTTTGAATATTTGCAAACCTAGATGCTGTCACAAATGCTCATAGAGACAAGGTAGTAGAATCATCAAATCAAGTGTATGCAAATGAGAGGCCAAGTCCTCTATTTATTCACTTTTCTAAGAAGTTACTAAGAATTTATAGAAGCATCCATTATAAAATCCCATTATAATGCACTTTTATAATTAAATAACTTTATAAAATAAAAAGTGCAATCTCAACTTAAAATTATAACATGTAGGCTGCGTATAAAAAGTGATGATAAAATAATATCTCCAAGAGCATAATAAGCCATCCAGTCCTCAAATAAATGCCAGAATGACTCTCTCATCACAACCACCAGTCTATGAGAGTCCATGATAGACTGATCTAGCATGCAAAATGATGTCAACCAAAATGGGGACATTACAGTCCGCCATTTCTGAAATTGCTTGTCCCCAAGCAATGATCAAACAACAAACCAATCAATCCACCTAGATCCCAAATGTAGTCATGAACCATACTACTATCAGTCAACGTAGGCTCCAACGACAACCTCTGAAATATAACCAAAAGGAATCCATCAATGGATCGTGAACCACTATGCAACTGAACTCCAAATCCACTACCGCTGTAGTCAGGAACCCACGAGGCACAAACTCTCGAAATATCAAACCCCAAGTAGAGTAGATCACCCAAACTATCAACATAATAAACACCATCCACACAACCCACTGTGTTATGCGGAATGCACACTCCAACTCTACTACAATGGTGACCACTCCCACATGAAACTGTACCAAATACAGAGAATCCACACACTATACATCTACTACAGTTAACACAACTCTGCAGATCACCGGCCATTGTCTCATAACCATAACACCCATGCACTGTTGATTGTGAATAGTCATTACGTGGTATATAGCAAAAATGAGAGCCTAGACCAAACGTGTCTGCCATCAACTCCTCAACACATAGATCAAAAGCACACCAATGAACATATCCTACAGTATAATTCCGGTAAAAAGAACCAATCCCAGTCAAAGACTCATCCTGTAGACGTGATACGACCAACTGTGACTGATCATCAGCTAAGTTAGAGGATGATATAGCCAAGGGCGTAGAATCAACAACAACACCACTAATATCTGTGCCCTCCAAGCCAAACATACCACAATGCTCAGCTACAACGCCCAACTTAGTTGAACTTGCCTCCAGTGGAAACCAGCCAAATATGCCAATACTAGTGTCGTGGACAGATATATCCTCATCTCCACTATCTCTATCAACCTCGACCATGGACAACCTTAGATCACTAGACACCACGGTCTGTGACTGTATAGAATCTGGTAAAGACTAAAGTTGTTCTAACTCCATGGTCACCATAGCTAAATGAAACTGTGATTCCTCAAAAGCCAACTGTGTACTCTCAAGAAACTCAGAAGTCACCTCGAGCTATTGAGTAAGCTCACTCACCTCATCTTCCTTGACCAATAATGCGTCATATGCTGTACTGCCCCACTCCATAAGATAATCTCTATCGGCTACCAACTGCATATAATTCTATCTCAGAATCTAGATAGCCTCCCATAAAGAGTGGATCTTTGTCAAGGAAAGATAACTACCTCCCTACTCATCACTAGTAGGAGAACCCCATCCATAAAATGCTAACAACTAATGAGTAGCATCAAAATGCTCTAAAGCGATAGAAATGTCTCGCTCGCCAACTCTCAGCTAACTAGACACATGATTGTGTTGACTGGTCGAACTCCTATACTCTACCCCTAGTACACTGTCCAAAGGAGTAACCTCAGAATAACTATCATCTATAATATTTCCATCCAAATTTTGCAAACCAAATGCTAAACTTGTACCATCAAATGGAGCGACTGAAGCATCAACATCAAAAACCTTCGTATCAAAAGAAACTGCTGAGGAGAGTAAGTCCTCAAAACTGCCCACAACATCCCCCTGGGTGTCATCTGTAATAATCAGATCCTGGGACTCTTCTGTAAACTCTGTCATATCTAAGAGATCATCAACCCATTCCAACAAGAATGGTCAATTGGATACATGAACAATGCCCAACACAGGTGTGTAAAAACTAATTCCAGCATCAAACAAGCTACTGGCACAGATGAGAACTACACCTGGGAAACTACCAAAGAATGATATCTCCGGTCAAAACAATCCCAAGTACTAAGATAAGGATCCCAACATCTAATCCATGAATGGAAACCAACTGGCAATTCAAGTAAACTTCTCACTTGAGTAATGTGAACAATACCAACTAAGTTCACGCACCTGTCTAAAATCTCTGAATCTGGAGTGTGAATGCTAGACATACTCATATCATCATCAACATGTGACCCAATTGTAAAAGAAAATTGAGTCCCTGCTATATGCGCTAACTCCCGAACTGAACTCACCTCAAGACAAAGCTCGTCCACATGTCTCTTAGAATCCTAGAGAGCTAACTGAGTACACACCAAGGAATTCTGAGTATCCTCTAGCTCATGAGAAAGCCGGTCCACGTCTTCCTCCTTCTTCTTCAATGCATCTAAATAGATCCCTACAAGATTAAGGAGATGATTGTGATCTGAAAGTAGGTGTATGTAACTTACCTTCATTGCCTCCATGCCTTCCTTGATTTGTTATAAGTTGTCACAAGAGCCTATTGTGACTCCTTTCTGTCTCTCCTACAGTTGAATCATCCAAATTTGATTCTCGATCAATCCACGCATTCTTTCATGATGAGATAAAGCCGCGACAATATCCTTTTTCTTTGTCTTCGGCTGGCTTGCCAAAACACATGAAGAACTACTAGCCTCTATCTCATGCGAAGAAGCATCCAATTGTTCCTGATACTCATTTTCTGCAAAGTCCTGAATGCTCACTTTTTGATCAATCGTACTATCCTCAAACATGACAATATCCTCAACTGCTGTAACTTCATCCAACCCAACTATACTGGAATCACTATTTGTGTCAATCACGCAATCTGGTGTGCCTGTGATATCACCTTCTGATGTAATTGGCTCAACCTGCACAACATTTGTAACCCCTTCTACCTATGACGATGATGCAGATAAACCATTACTTGAAGATGTGCTAATGTCTCCCTGTTTTGATTCCACATGTCTGTTAAACTCCTCATACAAGTTTCTGTTTGTCATAGGGAAGGTACAATCCTTAGGCCTGTCAATTAGGCTCTTTAACCAGGTACATGCCATAGGTGACAAATTCCTCTCTTTTGTCCAAACATACCATAAGTCTTTTGCCAAAAGTTTAGAGATTTCATCCTCCCCCTCAAACAAGATTGTGAACATGATGGAGTGCATCGATGCCAATACCCTGCTGGGATGTAACTCGTCCATAATATTCCAAAATGTATTAAACATCCTACAAATGTCACCAATACAATCTATTGCCAACATAATATTTCCAAATCTATACCTTGCAAATACTTCAAGTAATCTTGCCCTCTTTGTGAAATAAGGGTCCCGGATGTTGTCCAACTTTTCAAAGCTTTTTACCATGGCATGAAGTACCTATCTCATAATCTGATCGTCATAAGAATCAAGGCCATCTATTATCCTCATGATTTCACTAATGCAAGAGAGAGCTATAAGTCTTATTACTTCATCATGATGTCTCAATAATCAGGGCTTAACCAACGAACCAAATGCTGGAGATAAGGCTGTTTGCATAGCATTGGGTCTTGACTGATCAAACTTGCCTAAACAAGTTTCCAACTCCTCCAAAGTTCTTAGAAGGTCCTCTGTTCGCTAAAATGGACAATCTAATTTTTTCTTTACATTGTGCATTCTTTCTTCCAAATCCTTGTCTCCTGTTAAAGCCATACTGATAATTGAATTCAATCTGAAATAACCCAATTAGGATGGCAAGAAACCGCTCTGATACCACTGTAATGACCCTGCTCAAATCTGATTGAAAACTTTTGATTTTTGGCCTTGAAAATTTTGTCAAACACTTCACATACAAGGGTCATATGACTGATATAACATTTCAGTTTGCTTCAATAGCTTTTAACAACACTTGTGATTGCATGAATTACTTGAAGTTCACTACTAAATGATTATATCAAACACCTAGGATGCTTATGCAAGTCCTTTATATCCTTTCTATGCATAATAATGAATTCTAACATCAAATTAACCACTTACAGCCAAGTGACTTTTCATCATACAATTGGCATGCAAAATCTAATGCTGATTACTATGATATTTGAGTGCACAACAATGTCTTTCAAATACAATACTGATTCCAAAAAATATAGTAATGTTGATACAAACATGTACCTACAATAGCAACTTAATGCAATCTTATGCAACAATGAATAACTAATTTTACAATGCTTGGAAGACTAAACTTACATGCCTATGAATACCTTAGATGCAACTACAATGATTATAACAAACTTGCTGTGTGTAACAACCAGAAATGCAAACCCAGAATTAATAAGAAACCTGCTATATTGTTGGCAACCACCAAGAACAAGTCCATCTTCTTATCTCCAACTGTGATTCTGATTTAATCCGCTAGGACTGGAGAATAACACCCAGAACTCCAATACAGGTCAAAAAAGAGACTTTACATAGGAAAGAGTGAAACTCAAGCATCTTATTGTGGTGATTTTACTATTCATGAGTTACCGTAGTGCGATACTATTCACGCGCGAGTATTGTAGCAGTGGATGGAAAAAAACTTGCAATCTGCTCTTAAAACTTTGAATAATTTGTTAATAATCTCTCCCAACAAGAATTCCAATTTGCCCCAACAATCAACCCTCTAGAACTGAAGTAAAAAATTCCTTAAGATATGCAATTAAACTCCTCAAAATAAATCTGATATCAGATTTGCAATGAATCTTCTTGTGGAGCCCTCCAATTGAATAATGATGCAATCCCTCACAAAAAAGAACTCCAAAATATCAAACCTCAGTCTGAAACTCAATGAAGCTCAACATGAAATGGCCAAATACCACTTCCAATGTGCAACCCTTCAGAAGGTCTTTCACTTCTTCAGTTATGCAATCTCTTGAGAGGTATCATTCTCAAGGATTTTGCTGAATATTTGTAGACTTAGATGGTGTCACAAATGCTCATAGAGACAAGGTAGTAGAATCATCAAATCAATTGTATGCAAATGAGAGGCCAAGCCCTCTATTTATTCAATTTTCTAAGAAGTTACTAAGAACTTTTAGAAGCATCCATTATAAAATCTCATTATAATGCACTTTTATAATTAAATAACTTTATAAAATAAAAAGTGCAATCTCAACTTAAAATTATAACATGTAGGCCATGTATAAAAAGTGATGATAAAATAATATCTCCAAGAGCATAATAAGCCATCCAATCCTCAAATAAACTCCAGAATGACTCTCTCATCACAACCACTAGTCTACGAGAGTCCGTGATAGACTGATCTAGAACGCAAAATGATGTCGACCAAAATAGGGACATTACAAGAGATCCGTAGATTCTTCAATGGCTGCAACTCTTGAATCAAACTTATTTGGTAGACTTCTAAGTATTTTCTCTACAACTTGTTGATTCCCAAGGGTTTCTCCATATGATCTAATATGATTTACTATCTCCATTGTTTGAGTGAAGAATGAGTCTATTGAATTTGAATCTTTCATTTGTAAATTTTCAAAATCTCTTCTAAGATTTTGTAACTTTAAAGTTTTTACCTTTCCTGTGCCTTGGTATGTTGATTGCAAGTTGTCCCATGCTTGCTTTGATCTTGCGGCAACAACTACTTTTGGAAATATTGCTTCCTCCACTACCTGCTAAATAAAGAACCATGCCTTAGCATCCTTTTTCCTATTTTCCTTTAATAAATCTTTTTCAGCTTGTGAAAGAGCTTGATATGCCTGCTAGTTTGTTGGTTCAGGGAACCCACTTTCAACTAAATCCCAAACATCTTGAGAACGAAAAAAGTGTTTTCATTTTGATGCTCCAATAATCATAATTTTTGCCATTAAAAGTTGGAATTTGTGCCTGTGAAATACTTCCGCTAGTTCCTGCCATGATTTAACAATAAAACTTTCTAACTTGTAACAACTACAAACCCTTTCTCTTCCTTACTCACATAGCAACTATGATCTCTTCCTTAGATCTTTTTGCTTTCATTTGCCCTTCACCCACAATGACATCTGCCCATACAAACAATGCCCAAATTTTCTACAGCTCTGATACCAATCTGATGGATGGGCAGAGGACAAAAATTAACAAAGACACAAAACAACACGATGTGCTGCCACACAATAAACTATATTATATTTCATTCCCCCATAATCTCAAATAAGTACATAGTGCTTTTTATAAGAAATCATACAATATTCTAGAGAAATTACCATTAGCTGAGAAGACAAAACATCTACAAACTTCTAGAAAAATATTATAGCCGACTCAAACTTTTAGAACAAACCCTAAACCTAAACCTAATAATCTAGAAGTATAGATTACAAAATGAGAGATCTAGAACTCTCGATGAGAAGACAACAATAAATAAAATAGTTAGAGTAAGTAAAGACAGGGGAGATTAAGAGGATAGCTGGAAGCCTATGTCATCAACAGATGCAACTTCTTTGTGCGTTGTGCCATGTAGATTTTATTCAGGTTTGTAGTGTGCATTTAAGGATGATGCAGTCAATCAGGGGTAGACCGATTAGTCAGGGTCAAGATAGTTCACAGGCTTTCCTGTTATCTAAAATATATGAAACTGCCTTCTTAGTTCCTTTTATATCTTTAGGAAAAATCAAGTAGGAAGTGATATTAGTCGTTGACTGAAATTCACATAATCTTTCCCGGTGATATCAATTATTTGGCGAATTGTTTAAGGATTGGATTGATCACCTGGGAACCAAATTATAATGCGAATGCATCCTTCTTGTGTTCTGCCAACAAAACGAAACATTTCTTTTTCGCAGTGCCGTTTTTGAAGGTTCTCAGCTGTCGATAACAAATTGAATGGGCTGTGTTTGTTCTTACAATAACAGTCTTTTATTCTGCAATGGTACTTCATTATGGTTTGAAGTCATGGGATTAAAATATTTACTGCAAATATCTACAGTTCCTTTATCTTCAAGCCATAAGCAAAATAGACTTGAAACAGAATTCCTTCCACAATTTTCATCTGTATAACGAACTGCAAAGAATATTCTTACCTAAAAATGTTCATACAGTGACGTGATACAACACTACTTGGTCTATACATGCAATGAGCACATTCCAAGATTTCCAGTTGAATGAAGAAATCTATGCGGATTCTCTTTGATTGCCGCATTCTATTTCATGCAAATTATTCATTTTTGATAGGTGTGTAGTAGCAACAAGTCTATTGTGGTGGGATTACATACCAAAGAGAGAAGATTTTTTTCTGAATATCTTGTAAAAAGAGAAATAATTGTAAGATGTGAGAAAATTTAAAATTTAAAATTGATTTGAAAAACAATTGTACCAAGAAAACAACACATTAGAAATTTAGAGCCCAAGTATCTGGATGAAACTGTTTGCAGTTCTTAGCACAGCTTTGTGAAATTTTCATTTCTCTCTTTGCTGCAAGAAATTGACAAACTGACACTTTTTTCTTAGTTTCAGAAAATGAAGAATTGATACTGGATGAACTGTTGTTAAATGAAGCCACAAGTACTACTAGCTCAAATATATTAAAAGTTAAATATAGAAATGTTAGAAGTTGTAATCTTTCCTTGGTGTGTTTATAAATCAAGGTTAGAACTCCTTTCTTTATTGTTGTAATATATTAGGATATAAGCCAAGGTATCCTAATATATTTCTTTTTGTCCTTTTTCTACTACATCTTATTTTGTCATCTAGCGGAATATGCGAGGACAAATATATATTGTAATTTCTAATTTTAGATTATTCCTCCTTAAGAGGAATCTCACACTTGGCCTCACACACTTATGAATGGTGGCATTCATAGACATGGGAGTTATATTCTAACTCCTCTCTCTCATCTCTATTTAAGAGATGAACCTCTTCTCTCATTTAACAATGAGGTTTCTTCCTCTTCTCAATTATTGTATGAGCAATTGCTCTCTTGCTCTCTCTCTCTTTCTTCTTAGGCTTTTCATGCCTCATTCATAATGTCACAAGGGGTTTTCTTTGCTTTCCCCTTTCCAAATATCTTGGCTCATGGTGTTGGATCTTGAAGCTTTTCCTCTCCTATTTTATGGTAATATCTTTTCGTGCATTAACTCACTTAGATTCTTTCCTGTTTTTGCTTATTTTCATATTTTCTTTTTCCATTTCTAACATGGTATCAGAGCAGTTTAATCTTTGTTTTGAGTGTTTGCATGAAGGTACGATTCGAAGGAGACTCTTGAGAGATATTTCACTAATTTCTTCTTTAATCTTCTTAAGATGGAAGAAATTGAATTTTTTTTTTTTTTTGAGTTTGGCTGGTTTACCGCCAAACCCGATTAACTTCTGTTTGCTCTAATTTGTGCATGTTACTTCTTATTTTTTATTACTTTTCATCTAACCCCCTTTGGAAGGCTTGCCGCCAAAGGGTTTTCCTTATCAGCAACTCTGTGCTCTTTTGATATCTGTCTTGCCTGTCCTCCCTCCAGCTTTTGCCTTTTATTAGCATACTGATTTCCTGCATAGGTTTGGCTCGCACTTGGAATTTTTTGGCCCTAAGTATTTGGCTCCTTGTCAGAGACCGTTTCAGTATTTTCTTCTGTGCATGCCTTCTGACATTAGCTTCATGTTTCTCTACCACTTAACAGTCTCGACTTCTATTTGGGTTTCCAACTGCAACTTGCATTTCAAGTAATGCAACAAATTTCCTCCTAAGAAGCTTACAAATGTACGTCTTGTAATTTCAGTCGACTTTTGTATCAAAAAACAACAACGCTGTATGGTTCCCAACAATTTCTGATTGAAAGGTCAAAGTTCAAACCTCTTATCTTATGTCATCTACTTGTCTAACTGGTATTTGCATGCGCTTTGTTTTTGCTGCTTCCCCTTCAGTCTCCTGAGCCGACTAGCAATGGGGCTCCAACAGACCTTATTGTTCCCATTGCAACTCAAATCCACCACTTCTTCAAAAAGAAGAGCAGCCATGTTCGCGAGGCGCTTGGCATCATCTACCAAAAAGGTCGTCCTCACCATGGTTGAGGATGGGGCTGCCCTTTCTTCCACCGGGCTTCATAGTGGCCGCCTCATCTGGCGGGCTTCTTTGCTGCGTACCGGACCAGCCGGGGTGCAAGACGATCCTGATGTGCAATCCCCTAACATAGAGCTTGTCCCTGCTGCCCTCCACATTGAAAGAGCACTTTGTTCCTTCTGTGGGTCTTCTTGTCGACAACGCTTCCCAATCCTACAAGGTCGTCGTCGCAGGGGACGATCTGATTTCCCCATTCGCCGTCAAGAATCTGAGCACTGAGGTCTTCAAATCAGTGGGGAGGTTTCCAGAGTGGAGAATCTCTGGAGCTCTGCCTCGGCTCTGTAGCCTTGAATCAGGTAAGATGACTTACTCCGATGGGTATTTCTATTGCATGAATTATAGCCCTTTCAGTGTGCTGGCCTATGATGTTAGGGAAGGGGTGTGGAGTAAGATTGAGGCCCCCATGAGGCGTTTCGTTCGGGCACCGAGCCTCGTGAAGTGCCGGGGGAGGCTTGTTCTTGTGGCTGCTGTTCGGAAGAGCACGCTGAATGTTCCCAAGAGCATCCGCATGTGGGGCCTTCACCATTCCAGGAATGGCTGGGTGGAGCTCAAGCGCATGCCACAGCATCTCTACGACCAATTCATCGCCCTCTCTCACAATCGAAATCGAATTTGAGCCTCTTTCTTACGGGGCGTTTAACACTGCTTAACTTGTTTGTTGTCCTTGTTATATTAGTATAACTACACTATCAAAGAGTTATAATATTTTTCGGTATTTTTTTTCCCTCAATCTGCAGTTGCTGGTCTTTCATTTTCAGATTTCTTTTTTTTAGATGATTGCTTGCTATGGTGAGAATTTTAAAAGCAGAATCAGATTGATTGCTGCTCTCTCACCCTTTGTCAGTCTGTTATAACATATCTCTACTATTCCTAGTAACATTTTCTTGTCTTTTCATGCAAGATTCTTTTTTCTTTTTTTAGCTCTTGACAGAAGCATCATTTGCTTTTATTATTGCCTGTTGTCAACCTATTTTTGGCCTGTAATCATTCCCTATGAGTGATATTTTAAGATTTTCAAAATCAATTGAAAGATGTCCTCTATTTGTTCCTTCAAATAGATGTGTTAGACTCCCTCCGACCATCAATCTTCTAAGTTCTTTTATCTTTGAAAAGGTGTCAGACTCGATCTAAATTTGATATCAATCCCCCATTTTTCTACAATAACATTTTTAGAGGAAAAGATCAAGGCACATAGCTCTTGGTTGTATGTATAAAAATACAAATAAGAATGTTAATTAGGCTATTAGAAATTTAACTACCGCCTATTACTAACAATAACATAAATGATTGTAATATTTATTTTATATTTTCAATAATAGAAGTAACAACACATAATACTTAATTTTTTATACTCACATATTAGATCTCTCAATCATTATATAAGATTACTAAATGCTCTCTCTCTCTCTCTCTCTATATATATATATATATAATAAAACTATCATATTTTTTTAATACTCATATATTAATATGAAAGACTAAGAACTTAATATGCCTCCTATACTTACCTTACAATGGTCCCTTTATTTTCCCCTCATGATGTGATCAATCTTCTTCCTAAAAAATCATATATCCATCCTTGAGTCTTAAATTAAATTAGTCACCATTTCTCCAAAGTTTGAACACAAAATATTATAAAATCAAGAAACCAGAACTAAAGGTTAGAAAGATAGTGAGGGGATTTGTCAATATGAAAGCCTGTGATCCATTGTTCCACACAGGGACCTTGTTTATCTTTCAATTCACCCAACTCAACATTTTCCATTGATGTCTGTAGGGTTAAATCAGATTTATTAAAGATTGACATAAATGAATCTATGCTCTATTTTACTGTAATCAATCCAACGTGCAACAAAACTTTTGATGTGGGTCAAAACTTAAATAATTTGAACAAGATATACAAATGATCTTATACAAATTTGTTGCAAATATAATGCCATTATGGAAGTTTTGCAACCCATAACAAAGATGACTCTTCACTAATAACTATCATGTATAGCAAGAATGTTTGTGACTAGCAGATTGGAACAATCCATCTCCAATTTGGTAGGTAGTTTCATTACCCATTAGCTCATTTACTACAAATTTTGAATACAAAGGTGGCACCCTTATGAAAGAGAATAAATTATAATATCATAAATACTAATAACATTGATAACAATGGAGATTGGATATGTTTCATTGTATTCTTGAGGAAATGCAATTCATCCTCTCTCATGTTTCAGTCATCAATGAGGAGCTTGTAAAGTTTGACATTTCTGTGAAGAGTTGCAAAAAGAAGTCATGACATTTACATCTATACTTGTCAGTGATTCTTCCCAATCTTTGACAATTTGAATGAGAAAGTGTTGAAAATAGATTGATATAGGATGAATACATGTTTCAATCATTGTTTTATCACTGATGTCAAACCTACTACTTGTTGGTAAGACAATTACTTAAATGATTTGAGTACTATCGTTTGTTTGATTGATGAAGAGGATTTGATCAAATGAGGTAACAGTAGCACCTAGAAAAAAGGTTGAGTTATGATATAGAAAAGGAGTACAAGGATCAATTAAGACAGTGATATTATAGTACATTAATTATCTACTTAAGGTTGCAAAGGATGGATACACTGATTAAGTTCAGAAGAACAAGTTAAACAAAGTATGTTTTCCAAGCTTGATAATCTACATAGTAGGTGCTGAGCAAAGTTAGTGTAAGCCGAGTAGAAAATCAGTTGGAGCTGAGCAAATTATATTTCATTGTAAGTCAAGTGATGTAGTGTAAGTCAAGTAAAGTTTAGTTGATGCCGAGCACAAGTAAACTTTAGTTAGTGTCGAGTGTTTTGATAGTGGAAGCTGAGAAATGCAGTATGTGGCAAGCATCAAAAGCTAATTAATGCTGAGTGTCAACATTATGAGAAAGATTGAGAATTAAATGAATCTGAGCTGACATGTTTGATTTTTTGGATTATGTGAACCATATGGAAGATAAGCTTGATGAGTTGGTAGCACATAATTCAAGATAAACCATTTTATGGAAAATTCAAAGAGGATTGAAGGAGAAGTTTCTAGAAGGGAATGAAATGAAATGATGGGTAGATTCATTGAATCCTACCTATTCCAACCTAACCCTAAAATAGATGAAGGAGGTTGAACGAAAAAAGATCTTAATTTTCTATTTATAGAGATGGCTGGTCAAAAGAAAAGGTTGTCATATGTGAGAACCTAAGGAAGACAAGGAGTTTAGGTATTTGCTTCATTCAGTGACCTAAGAGAAGAGTCTGCATTAACAAGAAAAGCAAGAAGGTTAAAGGGTATGGATGCTTGAAGGGTGAATAAACTGTCAGAGATGAAGTGTGTGAAAGCCAAGCAGAATGGAGGACTGAAACATAGATCTGTAATCTACAAGTGTGTTGTAAGTTGTTATCAGATCAAGCCTTACTATTACTTTCTAATCATTGTATCAATCTAGGGTAAATCCTTTGGATTAAGGTTGACCTAACAGTCATTTGTAAATCCTTTAACTGGGTGACATTCTAAGTAAATGATCTAAATTCCTCTAACAAGGTTCACTCCTAATAGGGTGATTGGAATCCTTTAACCAGGTCACATCTAACAGTGTGCATTGTAACCTTTAACAAGGTTGGCCTTTCATAGGGCATTACTTTAGAAGAGTGAGAATGAGTAGCATGTTATTGGTGGTTTTTTCCAAATTAGATTTCCATGTTAAATCATTGTGTCAAATGTGTTATTAAATGTGTTATGTTTTATGCTTACATTTTTGCAAAGTTGATTTGACAGTAACCTACATGTTTAAGTGAATGTATGATCTAATGGATGCATGCATGATGAAAATGTTTTACGGATATGGGTTCACTAAGTTGTGAAAATTTTTATTTATACATCTAGACCTTGGATAATTGATTCACCCCCTCTCTCAGTTATTCTAAAAAATTCCAACAATTGGTATCAAAGCCATCTGCTTAAGAGGACTAGTTTGAAGGTACTAAAAGCAAAAAGATCAAGATGTAAAAAAGAGAGGTGCCCAAGCTCAATAGAGATAACTTTCTTGCATGGAAAATTCTAATGAAGCTACACCTAGGAGGTCTTAAAGATCATACACAGTCTACCATCACCACATAGCATGTTGACCCTGCTGGAGCCCTAACTGTTGAAGATTTGAAAAAAGAAGAAAGAACACTACCATGCAATGTTGGAGATTGCCTCTACCCTAAGTTATGCTGAAATTGATGATATCAAGGATAATGACAATGCAAAAAAAATGTGGGATGCTCTTCACACTATCTATGGAGGAGACACAAATGTTCTAAGAGCCAATTCTGAAATTCTTAGAGGTAAGTTCGATGATATGAGAATGCAAGAAGGTGAGAATATTGCTAAATACTAATCTAGGATAAAGGATGTTGTTAATGCAATAAGGGGATCTAATGGTGTAATAGATGATGAGACTATACTAAGAAAAGTTTTGAGAACACTAATGCCCATTTATGCTATTAGTGTTTCTACAATACAAGAACTGAGATGTATACCATGTTCTAATCTAACTCTTGAAGGACTAGTAGGTAGGCTCACTACTTTTGAGCTATCCAATTTTGATAATTTCAAACCTGACAATGTTGAATTTTCTTTCAAAGCCAAGCTATCATTGAAGGAACCTAATGAGAATAATAAGAAAAAGGTAAAGTATGTGTCCAGTGATAGTGAAATAGATGAGGAGGATGTAGAACAACCTAAAGCACTATTAGCAAAGAGATTTCACAGAGGTAAAGGAAAGTTCAAAGGTAAATTTCCTATCATGTGTTTCAATTGTAATGAGGTTGGTCATATTTCTACTAGATGTCCAGAGAAGAAGAATTATAGAGGTGGAGACAAGTACAAAAGTAGAAGAGATGAAGACATAAAAAATTACAAAGACAAAGGAAAGAAGTCTTGCTACATTGTTGAAGAACAAACAAAAGATGAATTTGATGATCATGATGAAGTGGTGTATGTTGCAAAAAAGGATGAATTTGATGAGGATGAGGCCACTGCACTAGTGTCTTGTGTGAACAAGAGTGACAAATGGATCATTGATAGTGGGTGTTCACATCACATGGTTGGAGATAAAAGTAAGTTCATTACCTTGGATTATTATGATGGAAATAGTGCAAGGTTTGGTAATGATGCACCATGTCTAATAAAAGGAAAAGGTTTTATCAAACTCACTAAAAAGATTTTATGTGACAATGCTTATTATGTTGAAGGACTTAACTACAATTTGTTGAGTGTGTCACAACTGAATAACATAGGATGTAAGGTTGAGTTTGAGAATAAAATTGCTAAGATATATGATACTAATAGAAAACTAATTGAAAAAAGTGATCAAACTAGAGGTAATCTATTATACCTTGATATAGATGATGCTACTTATTTAGTTGTAGAATTTGATGATGTGTGGCTATGGCACAAGAGGTTATGTTAATTTTGATAACTTGGTTAGTATTAGTAACATGAGAAGAGTCAGAAGTTTGCGTAAGTTGAAGAAACTTGACAATATAATTTGTAAATAATATTAGTTAGGCAAAATGAAAAAGTCAAGTTTTAAGAGTAAGATTCATACCTCTAAAGGAATATTAGAGATTGTTCATACTGACTTGTGTGGACCAATCGAAGTGCAAAGCTACAAAGGAGATAAGTACATTATGCCATTTGTTGGTGATTATTCTAGAATGATGACAATTATGTTTCTAAAACAAAAATTTGATGCTTTACAAATGTTTAAGTGGTACTTAGCAAGAGTTGAGAAGGAAATATGTAAAAGTTTGAAATGTTTGAGATCTGACAAAGAAGGAGAATTTACATCAAATGAGTTTGAGATATTTTGTAATGAAAAAGGAATCAAAGGACAAACATTTACTCTAGGACCTCTCCACAAAATAAAATTGCTGAAAGGAGGAATAGATCTATAATGGATTGTGCTAGGAAACTCATGATGGAGAAAAATGTTGCTTTGAAATATTGGAGAGAAACTGTCTATAGCTTGAACCATGTACAAGCCAAGAAAGGTACTCATTCAACACTTTTTGAACTATGGTACGTATACTCACCCAATATAAAATATTTGAAGGTATTTGGAAGCAAGTGTACATTCTCAAAGATTTTAGAAATGGTAAATTAGATGCAAAAAGTGAAGAAGGCATATTCCTTGGCTATCCCACAAGAAGTAAAGCTTATAAATATTTAAATATTAACACGAATATTTTTGTGGAAAGTGCAAATGTGAAATTTTATGAATATACAAAAGTACATGAGGCTAAACCTATGAAGGAACTAGAAGAATACAGATCATTTGTATACTTTTATGAAGGTATGCTTGCTGATGAAGATGCTGTAAATCAACAAAAAGTTTCAGTGACTACCGAGTCACATACTATGAATGTCGAGTTGCATTTAGGAATCGAGTTACATTCAGAAGCTGGGTTACATAATGAAGTTGAGGCACCCTTTGATTCTAAGATTAGTGTACATGAAAGAGATGTTGAGCTACTTGATAGAGATGTATATAGTGATTCAGAAGTTTAGAGACCAAATGAGGAAAATAGAGCAGAACCAAGATTGTCTAAGTATGTCAAGAGACATCATCCTGCTACACAGATAATTGGAGATAAAGATGCTAGACCAATGAAAAGGAACAAGTTGAGAAATGATACATTTTTGTTGAGCATGCAAGAACCTAAAACAATGAAAGATGTGTTATAAGATGTGAAACGGAGCAAAGCTATGAAAGAAGAGATTGAACAAATTGAGAAAAATAAGACATGGACTCTACTTCCTAGACTAGAAGATAAAAATGTGATTGGCACCATGTGGGTATACAAATACAAGTTAGATGAAAATGGTGAAGTCACAAGGAACAAGGCAAGATTAGTTTGTAAAGGATATGCACAAGAAGAAGGGATAGACTATGGAGAAACATTCACTCCTATTGCAAGATTGGAAGGAGTAAGAACTTTGCTTGCTTACTCTACATACAAAGGTTTCAAAGTTTATCAAATGGATGTTAAGTTTGCATTTTTGAATGGTATATTGTGATGACGCCTTTTTAACCCCTTGACCTAAAATACAAAATTTAGGTATAAGTTAGGGAATCATCAAAATTTGGCAAACCTATGACCACCATTGTTATTAAAATGTTTGAGGAGATGAATATTTAATTTAATTTACTTAATTCATTTGGAAGATTTCTTCATATAGTACACATAAATATTTCTCTCTTCTTATTACGATCATTTTGGGATGGAAGATTTACGGTGCAAAGGGTGCATGAAACAGACTACAAGTGGTTCCTTGGAGGATATTCGTCATGTGCTTGAAATTACTCCGCCTCTCCCTCCACCAACTCCCTATCTTAAGATTTCATAATATAGATGAGAAGTAGATCTCTATGTACTATAGTTGAAATGTATTCCTAATATTATTTAAATCTTTAAGAATATATCTTAATATATTATACCAGTATTCTTTGATGCAATATTATTTATATGTCATATATTTATATCCATTCTGATGTATATATCATCCAACATACATACATACATACATACATACATACATACATATATTATATATATATACATATTCACTTACTTATGGCATGTATCGACATTACCAATATCACTTTAATATTTTACTCATACAAATTTCTTTATATAATTCATTAATCATTTTGTATCTATATTGAATTGAACTAATTTAAGAATTAACCTAACTCACAACATATAATCATTATTAATGGAATTCCACATATAATTCAGTGCCGATACCTTTATACAAGAACTTAATCATCAATTGCTTTTTAATTTACTATATCCATATCTAATGTGTACAAGTGAGCGCATCTATATTCATATGTACTTGACTATGTCTGAAAGTGTTACGTGGGCAGTAATATTAGTCCTTTGGCAACACAAGGACCCATTTGTACTTGGTGTGGGGACTATCTGCAATGGGTGCGAAGTTGCCAATATGTGGTCCAGAGATTATCAATACGTTCTCGCAAAGTTTGTTGGTGTTGATACATGGATCTTTATGTGGAGTATATGACATTTGCTACACTTCCCTATTCACTTCTCCATTTTCCATTTATGATATCCTTTTTAAATTATTCTCTTCTGCTCTTCTTCGATGTGTCTTTTCAAATTTGACCTAACCCTAATTAATATTACTTTGAGTAGACATGATGAAAAGTTGTGCCCATAATATATGATGCTTTTCTATTGTTATTGAATGTTATGTGGTTAATTAGGTTTAGGTTTAGGTTTGTTTGATTTTATTGAATTGAAAGTATTTATAATTTATAGTAATGGTAAAGGTTAATGTATTTTAAAGTTAATGTGTAGTTTATTATAGCATTTATTTAATTAGTGTATTTTGGAATTAGTAAAATATTTGTAGTATAATTATGAAGATGAATGATCAACATTTTTATTCGGTGATCATTAATTCAACATTAAACCTATGAGTTATAATTTGTATGCTATTGATTGATATAATTCCACAATAGTGCTATTATGATAATGTGTTGAAGATATTAACTTTAATAATTTAAACAAATACAACATATGTTTGATAAAGAAGAAATACATTCTCCCCTTCCTAAATTTGCTTGTCCCCAAGCATTGCTGAGTGAGAAATGACTTCTTCTCCCACCCATGTAGCATCTTTCCTGGGAAGAATTTTCTATTTCACTAAGTATTCTGGAATAGTCTAGTTCCTTAGTCTCTTGTCGCACCTTTCAAGAATAATCTCAGGCTCCAAGATGAGCTTTCCTTCATTGTCTAGTGGTGGCAGATCAACACAAGGGCTTATATGTTTCCCGAGGACTTTATTAAGTCTGGATACATGAAAGATATTATGAATCCTACTATTCTCAGGTAATTCTATCTTGTAGGCTACTTCTCCTATCCTTCTTAGGATTCGGTATGGTCCATAGAAATGTGGTTTTAATTTTTCTGCTCTGCTGACCTTGAGTGAAGATTGTTTGTAGGGCTTTAGTCTTAAGAATACCAGATCTCCAACTTGGAATGAACTTTCCACTTGCTTTTGATCATCATATATATATATTTTGGTTTTGAGCATGGTGGAGATTATCCTTGAGATTTTTCATAATATCAATGCTTTATTGGATGAAGTCCTTGGCTCTTGGTACCCTGCTCTCTTGAATGATCAGATCTCCAAATGTAGTGGCCTCATATCCATATAATGCTTTAAATGGACTCATCCCAATTGAAAAGTGATGGGTGTTATTATAGTAGTATTCTCCTAAGTATATCCATTATGCATTTTTCTGTCCTGTCACATAGTTTCTGAGATAACCTTCTATCCATTTGTTAACAATTTCGGTTTGTCCATCCATTTAGGAATGATAATTGGTGCTGGGAGTTAACTCAGTTCTTGCTAACAAGAAAATTTCTTTCCAAAATAGGCCGAGAAACTTGCTATCCTTTTCACTAATAATATTCCTTGGTAACCCATGTAGCCTAAAAATTTCTTTGAAGAATAACTCTGCTATTTGTGGTGCCTTATAATGTATGGATATTGGAAAGAAATGTGCATATTTGGTCAACCTATCTACCACTACAAGGATGGAATCTCTTTCTTGCACCCTTGGTAATCCTATAATGAAATCCATGGAAACGCTTTCCCACTTTTGGTTTGGGATGGGTAATGGTTGTAATAAATTGGCTGGGTAGTTCTATTCAGACTTATTCTTTTGGCATGTCATACATTCTTGGACATATTTCATAATTTCCTTCTTTTTGCCTTTCCAAGTGTAGCTCTCCCTTATCTTCTTGTAAGTCTTGTAGAATCTAGTGTGTCTAGATAGAGGGTTGTCATGATATTCCTTCATAATTTTTCCTTTAACCTTGGAATTAATTGCAAGCAGTATTCTTCCCCTATATAGTATGAGTTCTTCAATGATTTTGAATTCATCATTGGGTATATTTCCCTCCATGGTCTCATTAGTTCTTGGATCCTTAGCATATTCTGCAACAATTTCATTTTTCCAATCGCATGTGATACTAGTAAGGGTATTCAATTGGCCTTGTCAAGATAAAGCATCTGCTACCACATTATGAGTTCCTTTGATGTACTCAATATCAAAATTATATACTTGGATTTTACTTACCCATTTCTGCTGGCGATCATTAAGGTCTTTCTAATTCATGAAGAACCTTAATCTGTTATGGTCTGTCTAAATATTGAACCTTCTACATACTAGGTATTGTCTAAATTTTTCCAATGTGTACATGATTTCCAACATTACTTATCATAGATTGAGTAGTGCCTTTCTGTCTTTGAAAGTTTCTGGCTCTCGAAAGCAATAGGGTGTTTTTTTTGCATTAGTACTACCCCAATTCCTTCACTAGAAGCATCACACTATTATTCAAAAGGTAGTGTAAAATTTGGAACAACTAAGACTGGGAAAGAGCTCATTTTTTCCTTCAACTCTTCAAAAGCTTCTTGTGCTGCCTCATTCCATCCAAAATTTCCCTTTTTTTTTAAGTCTATCAAAGGGGATGCTAACTTGGAAAAATTCTTCACAAATCGTCTGTAGTAGTTGCATAAGCCCAAGAATCCCCTAAGTTGAGTTAGGGTTTTGGGTTTTGGCCATTCCCTTATTGCTTTAACTTTTCTTCATCCATGCTTACACCCTTGGTACTGATTTTATAACCCAGATAAAGAATTTCTTCTAACCCAAATTCACACTTTGATGCCTTTGCAAATAAGGATTCAGATTCTAGTATGCTTGGGAATTCTTCAATGTGTTGGAGGTGCTCCGACCATGATTTGCTATAGATAAGAAGGTCATCAAAGAAAATAAGGAGAAATTTCCTCAGTTTTTTTTGGAAGATATGATTCATGCATGATTGGAAGGTGGCTGGGGCATTAGTGAGGCCAAAGGGTAGAACTAGAAACTCAAAATGCCCATAATGACATCTAAATGCTATCTTGGGAACATCCTCCTTCCTCATTCTGATTTGGTGGTATCTTGAACGTAAATCAATCTTAGAAAAATACACTACTCCATGAAGTTTGTCTATGAGTTCATCCACCCTAGGAATGGGATAACGATTTTTAATAGTTTTCTTATTTAGTGCTCAATAATCTGTACACATTCTCATTGTCCCATCCTTCTTTTTCACAAGTACCACTGGTGATGCAAAAGGAATGGAACTAGGTTGAATATGTCCCATTGCTAAGAGTTCTTCAATGGCTTTTTCAATTTCATATTTATATTTTTTAGGATGTCGGTAAGGGGTTCTAATCACTAGTTTAGCATCCTTTTCCAATTTTATAATGTGTTCAAAACCTCTTTTGGGTGGTAATCCTAGTGAAATTTCTCCAAACACCCTTTGATGTTTCCTAATGATGGGTTAAATATCTATATGGATCGCTGATTCTTGTGGAGTAGATTTGTCTAGTACTAAACATTGTGCAACCCACTCTTCTTGACCATGCTATTATATTCTTTCTATTCTTTTGCATGAAACTAGTTTCGTAGAACCATCAGGTATACCTTCCAATGTTATTTCTTCCCCTTTGTGCTCAAAATGAATCTTCAAATTTGGAAGGTCAAACTTAAAAAATCTAAAAGAAAATATCCATGGAGCCCCCAAAATTATATCTGAGTCTAGTGGAACCACATGCAGGTCCTCTCCGATGGTGTGTTTTCTTCCTAATGTGATTTCTTGTTGTGGAATCACCTTTGTAAATTATACCAATGATCATGTGGCTTGAACAATAGTAAATTCCTTGAGCTTTTTAGTTTTTAATTTCATTTTGTTAACGAGTTTTTCATCAATGTAATTATGGGATGCTCCACTATCAACTAGTGCAATGACTTTCTGTCCATTAAGAGTGCACCTAATTCTTAAGACTTGATGCTTAGAGGGTTGAGTAATAGTGGTTATCACTCCATATTCTTCTCCTTCTTTATCTTCTCCATTGCTTTTGTCACATTTTGCCTTTTTGTTGACATTTTCTTCCTTAAGATCTTCTTCAATTCTTTGGATGCGGCCTCTCTTTCCACATTTATGTCTTGGCACCCAGTCTTTACTGAAATTGCGAAAAGGGTTTCTTTTTTGGTTGTAGTTATGGCTTGGCTCCCATGGCTCTTGGAATGTGAAGCATAAATTCTTTTTCTTTAACTCCTCTCAGTTCTTTGTAGGAACAAACCTTTTGTATGATTTATCTTTTTTGTGGGGTTTTGAGTTGGGTTTATTCCATGATTTGTTATTCATGGTTGAGACCTCTAATCTTAGAGCTATTTCAAAAGAATCATCTAAGGATGAAGGCTTTAGGACACTTACTAGACCTTTTAATGAGTCTTTTAATCCTTCTATGAACAAGTAGGTAGAGCGTTCGTCATCTACTCCTGTGACTTGGACTGAAATCTTTTGGAATTCTTTAATATAATCCTCCACTGTTCCTTGCTACCTTAGTTGAGTTAATTTCTTTAAATTCTCTTGGGGATGCCTTCTATCAAATCTCTTAATAATTTTTCAAGAGAATTTAAGAAGTGACATTTTGATGCCCTTGAGTAACAAGGCCATGATGCCACCAATTGTGTTCCGTGCCCTCTAGGTGAAGAATCACAAATTGAAGTGCATCTTCTTCCATCATCGGACTAAGGGTCATATAAGTGTTCAATTTTTGTAGCCAAGCATGTGCAGTAGACTTTTCTGATCCATCAAAATTTGGAAGTGTTACTTTATTCACTTTGCTTCTAAAGTCTTGATTTTGATGTCTTCTTTCTCTCCTAAGGGTTTCTTTCCTGTTGACTTCACAGAATTCTCTCAATGTTTCTAGCCCCCTGATTTCTACTTCAAGGCTGGCATAAGCTCTTGCATTCTCAATAGCATTATTGGTTGTCTGTCCCTCTTCTTCCATTGAGGGGCCCTCCCTAGGTAAGAAAGGGGGTTTGGGTACCTGAGATGATGAAGCTCTATTATTTTTTGAGTGGTTTGAACTTATGTCTCTTGCACCAGAATTATTGTTTTTAAGATTGTTTATGGAATTTCCCATGTTTTGTAGCACTTGGAGAAGTTATTGGTTTAATCTCTCTATTTGTTTTGCTAAAGTTTGGTTTGTCTATTCCATAACATTCCTAAGTTCATTAGACAATTGTTCACTCATTTTTGCTCCTTTTCTCATTTACTATTTTTTCAGGATGGCAGGATCATGCTCTGATACCACTTGTGATGATCCATTTTTAACCCTTGACCTAAAATACAAAATTTAGGTATAAGTTAGGGAATCATCAAAATTTGGAAAACCTATGACCATCATTGTTATTAAAATGTTTGAGGAGATGAGTATTTAATTTAATTTACTTAATTCATTTGGAAGATTTCTTCATATAGTACACAAAAATATTTCTCTCTTCTTATTACGATCATTTTGGGATGGAAGATTTACAGTGCAAAGGGTGCATGAAACAGACTAGAAGCAGTTCCCTAGAGGATATCCATCATGTGCCCAAAATTACTGTGCCTCTCCCTCCACCAACTCCCTATCTTAAGATTTCATAATACAAACGAGAAGTAGATCTCTATGTACTATAATTGAAATGTATTCCTAATATTATTTAAATCTTTAAGAATATATCTTAATATATTATACCAATATTTTTTGATGCAATATTATTTATATGTCATATATTTATATCTATTCTGATGTATATATCATCCAATATATATATACATATATACATACATATATATATATACATATATATACATATATACACACATATATATATATATATATATATATATATACATATATATACATAAGCACTGTTGGAAATATTCAAGATATGACAAGTTACTGAGAGGGGAGGGGTGAATCAGTAACTTCTAAAATTTCAAACAATAAAACTGTATACTGATATATTCATCATTCATCCAAGTAACCTATTGTAAGCATGAAACAAAATCATTTGCAATACTTGAACACACAGATTTGGTGACCCAGAAACCTTCCAAATAGAAAGTAAAACTGGGGTGGGGATGAAACCCACAAGCTTCGTTACTGCAGTATGAAGTTGGCCGGTTAAGGCTTACAATGACCACTTCTGGTGATCTGCCCTGTTAGGAGCACAAAGGATCGCTAGATCCACCTTGTTAGAGGATTTTCAAACATACAATAAAGTATGCACTCTGTTAGGAGATTTACAAAAGACTGTTAAGTCTACCCTGTTAAAGGATTTGCAAAAACTGATTCACCTGTTAGAATGAAACAGTGGATCTGATTACAACTAATTTCTGATAAGATCCGCTATGCTCTGATTCACCTTGATGTGATAGATAAAACTTTTCTGCTTCAAAACTAGCCCTGCTGAATATCTTCACAATTCAGCCCACATACTTTCGCACGCATGTATATCTTTCGCACTTTCACACATTCACACTTTCACACTTCCACTCATTACCATTGCCATAACTGTTCATTTGAATGATACAATACATTGCATATATATACTATCCATATAAATAATACATGCAAGGTCGGCTAAACAATACATGCAAGGTCAGCTAAAACAAGTGCAAATCTCTATACAAAGTCGGCCCAAGGTAAAAACTCGAGTTCACTGAACTGACTCGGTGTCCTTCTGATACTCGGCATCCACTGCGTTACTCGGCATCGTCATGCACTCGGTAGAAGTGAAGGCACGGTTCATACTAAACACTTCGAATAGTTTTGAACTCGGTAACCACTGGAGACTCGGTAGAAGAGATGTCACTCGGTGAATACTGCTATCTGAACTGTTGCTCGGTGATCAAAGGAAATACTTGATAGAACCTTGTGACTCGGTGATAGTTAGTTTCCTTGATATCCATCTGAGCTCGGTAAAAATTAATTTCCTTGATAACCTCAGGAGCTCGGTTATCATGAAGTTCTTGGTTACATCTTAGTACATCTTTACTCGGTCAAAACTGATTCCTTTCTTTATCTTGAACACTCAGTAAACACTGATTGCTTTGTTCACCTTGATCACTCAGTAAACACTGATTTCTTTGTTCACCTTGATTACTTGGTAAACACTGACTTCTTTGTTCACCTTGATTACTTGGTAAACACTGACTTCTTTGTTCACCTTGATTACTCGGTAAACACTGAGAACTAGGTAAAGCTTGGTTTCCGATGTGAGCTCGGTAAGTATTCAGAATTCAATAAGTGTTGTAACTAATGAAAAAAATGTATCATAATGCCAACAATCTCCCCCTTTGGCATTAGTGACAAAAACACTTATGAGACAAAATTTATCTGACATGCTGATGACTAATTCTGAATATACATAGCTTCATTATATACAACTCCCCCATAGAATAGCTTTGTTATATACAACTCCCCCATAGAATGTACATACATTATTTACATGAGCTGTATATCTCTTCCTTTGTAAAAATTTTGAAAACACTTATTCACCCATAGTATACATATCCAATAATAATCTCCCCCTTTTTGACAATAATGCCAAAGAATAAAGAATATATATACTTATATGGAAACACCAAAATGAGAGATGAACTCTGAATGTACCTGGAGAATAAGCTGGAGAGTCTTATCCCAATTCTCTTGCAAAATTTTGTAGGTAGAAAGAGCTATTTGAATTTCAGCCGAAAGTTCAATCACATGATCTGCAATGGAGAAGTTATTATCATGGATTAATGTCTGTGAATGTGCAATATGCTTCTACATTGAATCCATGATGGGAAGGATCATGTTTTGGATATCTATCAATGTAGATCGGATCCTTGCCTCTTCCCTCAACAGCTCTGCCTGCTTCTCTGACAAAAATTTGATTCTAAGGTGATGAGATGAGCTTGAACTGGGGTCAAGCTTCAAGTTCTGTGCGCTTACCTTCAGATCTTCATCAATTTTATTTAGTTTCTCTCTTATTCCTTTAGTGTATTCGGTAACATCACAAAGTTTAGCAAAAAGAGATGTTACATTATTAAAAGAATTTTCCATAGCTGCCAAAACTGAGGTTAATGCAACCTGATTTATTGCAATGTTCTGGGAAATGTGCCCTAATACCTTATTATCAAATTTCTTTTCTGCATGCTCAATTAGCTTTTCTTGTCTGGAGGCATCTTCATTGAATTTATTAACTGCCTCTTCTAGTTGAATCAAAATGTGTTGAGAAGTATCAACATCAACACCTATAGCCTCAGTAATTATGTTCCGGGCTTCCTCAATTATCCTATATTCCTTATCCCTTTCTAATCTTAACTACATCTGAGTAGCCTTTTTCTCAATAAGTTGACTAGCATACCTCATTTCTTCAATGGTAGCATTATCAAAGTCAATCTTTGGAATTACTATCTCTGTGTCCAAGTCAATATCTTCAAGAATTTCCTTTCCAGTGATCATAAGTCTTAATGGTTGCTTTTGTTTGACTTCTGGGATGACTGGTTTGACCTTTGGAATAGACACAACAGTAGAGATAGAAGGACTAGCAGTAAAAACTGGGATGTTTGAGGTTTGAGTGCCAATAGAAGTATGTACAGGGTCAAAAATTTGAGTGCTGGCCAAAAATGGTGATACACTCGGTAATAAAGTATCTGAGCTCACTGTGCCTGAAGTAGATGGCAAAAAAATTGTAGAACAAATTTGAGTTGTCAAAATTTGAGAACTTACAGCAATGCCAACTGATGATGATGGAGTCGAGGAGGCTAACTCGGTAGATGAAAAGGGGTGCAGCTCGGTAGACGAAGAGGGATGCAGCTCGGTAGATGAAGTGGTAGTCACTTCCACTGATGATACCTGGAGCTGAGATATGGCAGGTGTAGATGGTAAAACTGGTGTAGATGATCCTGCTGAAGCTGACTCCAACCTTGATGATGTCATAGGTTTGTTTGGGGAGTGAGGAAGTGATGCAATAACTGCTGCTGCAATTTTTACCATATCATCCTCCTTATCTTCCTCTTTAGCTTCTTCCTCTTTTTCTTCTTCCTCCTTTTCTTCCATCATTGCATGCAACTCTCCTGGTGTAACTATGATGGATGGAGTGCTATCTGATTCATCACTGCTGCTACTGCTGTCATCATCCTTTATTTCTACTGGGTCTACACTGGGCTTATGTAGATGATAGATGTTTTTCCACATGTTTGTAGCATCATTTACAACATGCTCTATATCTTTGATCAAAACTAAACAAGTGTGGAATCTGATCATCATTTTACCTTCATAGGTTTTCAATTCAGATTTTACCTCTGCTCCAGTGAGACTAGGTCGAAGATTCTTCAGGGATTGCTCATATATATCTTTTACTGTCTTGGTGGCTAACTCCCATCTTGGCTGTACTCTCTCCAGTAGTTCTTTAGAGATATGAGGAGCAATCTGGTCCGGGGAGTATTTCCATTTTCCCATTTTGTTAAGTACCAGTTCCTCAATTTGCATTTTCTCTGCATCAGTCCTTGTCTCAAATCTCAATGCCTTGAAATTTGCAATGCCAGCTCCTTCTTCCAATGTTTTGAGCCTTTGCTCGAATGTAGGTGCAGGTTTGACCAATACAGGTTCCTGAATACCTTTTCTCGTTCTTCGAGTGAATACTACAGTAGGCTACTTCTTGGGCTTGGTAATGATTACCTTGCCTTTCTTCTTTTCCAGTTGCTCTTTTTCTGATTCTTTTTCTCCTTCTTTTTCTTCTTCACTTTCTTTATCTTCACCTTTTCCCTCGGTGACCATAAGAGAACTTATTTCAGTTTTTAGTTTGGCCATTTTCCTTTTTCCTTTGCTGATGGCCTGTGGAATTTTGATTTCTAGTTCAATTCTGGCCTTTGCTTCATCATAAGTACCAAAAATTTGTTGCCTTGGGTCTACTGGCTCATTTACCAGTGCTTCAATGATGTCCCTGGTTTCATCAATATTTACCTCATATGGAAGAGGTTTGACCCATGCAACTCGGGGTCTAACTGCCTGTATGTATACCTTGTCACAGTCAACCATGAAACAGACCTCATCCTTATACTCTTCAACAAGTTTTGGAGGTATTCTGAATCTGTTGTTCATCCTTTCCTTGAAATCTTCAAAATAATTGTCCATTACTTTGTCAAAATTCATACCCATATCTACTATGAATTCATTTATTTGATACAAAATTGGAGTATCTTTCCTCCATACAACTGTACCTTTGGATGGAAAGAATTTTTGTACATAGAAGAATAAACAAACTAGCAAAGAACCAAATTTACAAGGGTTTGTCTTTGCAGTCCTTATGCTTTCCATGTTTTTGTTGAATTGTTTTAATAATACATCTGCTAGGTCAAACTCCATATTTTTCTTTACAATTTTATATGCCAAATCTACAGCCTCGCAAGGTACACTATTCAGCCTGCTGGAACTATATAGTTTGTATGCAATAACATAAATACCAAATTTCAGTTCTATATCTGAAACATTGTTGAGTTTTAAACCTCTGCCATCCCATTCGGCTTGGGTTTTCTTCTGTAACTCATCCCGTCCTAGGGTTTTGGTGGTTTTGGCTTTGCTGAGCATTGGGAGACCCGTGATTTTGTGAATCATTTTCTTGGTTATCAAAACTGGTTGTTCCAACCACAACTGACCATTATCTACTCGGCTCAAGATATACCTCACCCATTTCACTTGGAAACTTCTTGGCAGATGCGGGATATCTGTTAAGCCTTTGGTTTCCAGATGTTTGAACTCAAGTTTTAGGGTTCCATCTATGCATAACTCGGCTAGGGTGCTATCCATATCTAGTGTCCCTATTTCTTGCACAGTACACTTGAAATGAGTACGAATATCATTGATTAGAAGTACCTTTGGAGGAATCTGTGATTGAGCTCCATGCGGGTCGAGTGATTCAGCGATGGCAGGAACAAGCTTGAACGTCGGTGCCTTCCATTCCGTTCCCTTCACAAGCATTTCAGATCCTTTCTTCGCCTTGCTGCTGCTGGTGCTTGCGAAAGCCATTGCTGTTCGGTGAGTAAGAAGATTTCGTAAGAATACTTTGCTGAAAAATTTCTTCAACTCACTTGAATTCGCTTGAAATCCCTCTTTTGTAAATCTCGAATTCACGGTGAAAAAAATGAGGTTGAAATCTACCCTTTTGATGAAAAATTTGTCATTAATGTTCAGCACGGAGGTAGCTGCGATTGATAGGCTGTCATCTACTAGCTTGGCTTAAACTTCGCAACTTGGTGACCAAAAGAAAATAGGTTAATCCGCCCTTAACTTGGTAAGAGAAGAACCAACCATGCTCGGTAAGTGCAACTTGGTGAAAGAAGCCTTATTTCACCCGACTGAGCTCAGTAAGGTCATGTACCGACCATGATCCTGATGTATCTGAAATACTGATTTGATCATATTTTCATTCTAGGACTGCTTAGAATATTTCTTGTGGATACAATCCTGGTCTTATCCTGATGAGTCTTAATTGGAAATGGGAGAGTCACTCACTTCTTGAGTGACCATTCCATCACTTGAGTTATCTGGCTCGATAGACTTAGAAATCCATTGCTGCTTCATTTGCTTCCGAATATTGTCTACTTTGATTTTCTTCTCATCCTCGACTTTCTTTATGTTCATGCAGTTTTTAGATATATGACCAAGTTCTGTACATGTATAACATCTTACAGTGGTATCCCTTTTTCTTAAGTGATGCCTTGCACAGTTTATGCCAGTATGACCATATTCTCCACAATAATGACATCTGCACCAAGTGTTGTAGTCCCAACCAAATATTGCTTTGACAAGTTGTTCAGTTGGATTAAAAGATTTGAATTTGCATTGTGATGCCTTATGACCTTGCTTTTGGCATTTGTGACATTTACCTTCAAATTTCGGTTTCCTTTTGCATTCATTGGCTTTGTGTCCATGCTGATTGCAATTGTAGCATTTTCCATTAAATTTTCCTTTTCCATTGCTCCAACATCTGTTAGATGTATGACCTAACTTACCACAGTGGCTGCAAGTAGGTTTTTGATTCTTTTGAGTACCCTGTTTGGAGGATTCACCTTCTTCCTTGTATCCAAGGCCTGCTTTACCATTTTGTTTGTGAAAGTTTTCTTCATTTTGCAGATTCAATTGATCCATGTCTTTTTGAGATTTTACCATTCTCTCATTGACTTGTTTTTCAGAGATTAGATCACTTTGTAAGCTTGCATTGATTTGTCTTTCAGTAATTAAGTCATTTCTCAAAATCTCATTCTCAGATCTTAGATTCATAATTTCTTCATTTGCATTAGATAACTGAGTTACAAGATTTTCAAGATGAGAGGATTGATTATTCCTTACCTCTAAGTCTTCAGCTGCCTTGTTCCTTTGCTCCAAGATTTCGCATAGCCTGATGGACTGGATTCCTTGTTCCCTTTTGAGCTTTCTTACTTCTTCCTGCAGAGATCCATTCTTTTCTAAGAGTTCTTTGATTGCTTGGTCAGCTTCATCTGAACTATTTGATGGTGAGAGATCTTCAATCTTTTCTTCAACATACTGATGGTCATTCATTTGCTTTGCAAGTTCTTTTCTTCTTTTCAAGGATTGTAAAAGATGCTCTTTTGCTTCATTGAGTTGAGCCATTGCCATTTTCAGATCTAGCTTTTCATTCTCAATAGTTTTGTCAAGTTTGAATATCTCCATTGTCCTTGATCTTGGCTCAAGCTGTGAAGCTTTTATCTTGAGAACCTTATAGCTCTGATACCAATTGTTGGAAATATTCAAGATATGACAAGTTACTGAGAGGGGAGGGGTGAATTAGTAACTTCTAAAATTTCAAACAATAAAACTGTATACTGATATATTCATCATTCATCCAAGTAACCTATTGTAAGCATGAAACAAAATCATTTGCAATACTTGAACACACAGATTTGGTGACCCAAAAACCTTCCAAATAGAAAGTAAAACTGGGGTGGGGATGAAACCCACAAGCTTCGTTACTGCAGTATGAAGTTGGCCGGTTAAGGCTTACAATGACCACTTCTGGTGATCTACCCTGTTAGGAGCACAAAGGATCGCTAGATCCACCTTGTTAGAGGATTTTCAAACATACAATAAAGTATGCACTCTGTTAGGAGATTTACAAAAGACTGTTAAGTCTACCCTGTTAAAGGATTTTCAAAAATTGATTCACCTGTTAGAATGAAACAGTGGATCTGATTACAACTGATTGCTGATAAGATCCGCTATGCTCTGATTCACCTTGATGTGATAGATAAAACTTTTCTGCTTCAAAACTAGCCCTGCTGAATATCTTCACAATTCAGCCCACATACTTTCACACGCATGTATATCTTTCGCACTTTCACACATTCACACTTTCACATTTCCACTCATTACCATTGCCATAACTGTTCATTTGAATGATACAATACATTGCATATATATACTATCCATATAAATAATACATGCAAGGTCGGCTAAACAATACATGCAAGGTCGGCTAAAACAACAAGTGCAAATCTCTATACAAAGTCGGCCCAAGGTAAAAACTCGGGTTCACTGAACTGACTCGGTGTCCTTCTGATACTCGGCGTCCACTGCGTTACTCGGCATCGTCATGCACTCGATAGAAGTGAAGGCACGATTCATACTAAACACTTTGAATAGTTCTGAACTCGGTAACCACTGGAGACTCGGTAGAAGAGATGTCACTCGGTGAATACTGCTATCTGAACTGTTGCTCGGTGATCAAAGGAAATACTTGATAGAACCTTGTGACTCGGTGATAGTTAGTTTCCTTGATATCCGTCTGAGCTCGGTAAAAATTAATTTCCTTGATAACCTCAGGAGCTCGGTTATCATGAAGTTCTTGGTTACATCTTAGTACATCTTTACTCGGTCAAAACTGATTCCTTTCTTTATCTTGAACACTCGGTAAACACTGATTGCTTTGTTCACCTTGATCACTCGGTAAACACTGATTTCTTTGTTCACCTTGATTACTCGGTAAACACTGACTTCTTTGTTCACCTTGATTACTCGGTAAACACTGACTTCTTTGTTCACCTTGATTACTCGGTAAACACTGAGAACTAGGTAAAGCTTGGTTTCCGATGTGAGCTCGGTAAGTATTCAGAATCCAATAAGTGTTGTAACTAATGAAAAAAATGTATCATAATGCCAACAAAACACATATATATACATATATACACAGACACATATATATACATACATATATATATGTATATATATATATACATACATATATATACATATACATATATACATACATATACATATATACATACATATATATACATATATACATACATATATATATATTTATATATATATACATATATACATACATATATATATATACATATATACATATATATACATATATACATACACATATACATACATACATACATACATACATACATATATATATATATATATATATATATATATATATAATTCATTAATCATTTCATATCTATATTGAATTGAACTAATTTAAGAATTAACCGAACTCACAACATATAATCATTATTAATGGAATTCCACATATAATTCAGTGCCGATACCTTTATACAAGAACTTAATCATCAATTGCTTTTGAATTTACTATATCCATATCCGATGTGTAGAATTGAGCACATCTATATTCATACGTACTTGATTGTGTCTAACAGTGTTACATGGGTAGTAATATTAGTCCTTTGGCAATGCAAGGACTTGTCTGTACTTGATGTGGGGACTATCTATGATGGGTTCGAAGTTGCTTGTAGATTGGTCCAGAGATTATCAATACGTTCTCGTAGAGCTTGTTGGTGTTGATACATGGATCTTTATGTGGAGTATATAACATTTGCTGCACTTCCCTATTCACTTCTCCCTTTTCCTATTTATGATATCCTTTTTAAATTATTCTCTTCTGTTCTTCTTTGCTATGTCTTTTCAAATTTGACCTAACCCTAATTAATATTACTTTGAGCAGACGTGATGAAAAGTCATGCCCACAATAAATAATACTTTTCCATTGTTATTGAATGCTGTGTGGTTAATTAGGTTTAGGTTTAGGTTTGTTTGATTTAATTGAATTAAAAGTATTTATAATTTATAGTAATGGTAAAGGTTAATGTATTTTAAAGTTAATGTGTAGTTTATTATAGCATTTATTTAATTAGTGTATTTTGGAATGAGTAATGTATTTGTAGTATAATTATGAAGATGAATGATCAAAATTTTTATTCTATGATCATTAATTCGACATTAATACTATGAGTTATAATTTGTATGCTATTTATTGATATAATTCCACAGTAGTGCTATTATGATAATGCGTTGAAGATATTAACTTTAATAATTTAAACAAATACAACATATGTTTGATAAAGAAGAAATACATTAATCTTGGCTCATGACATATATTGGAGGAAGAGGTTTATATAGAACACCTAGAAGGATTTGAGATGTCTATGTTTAGAGAGATTAAGTTCTTTATGGGTTTGCAAGTATATCAGATGAAATATGGTATATACATCACTCAGTTAAAGTATGTAAAGGAGATATTGAAATTTTATTTTATTGGAATATTCAAAGCTACTATGCACACCTATGGTGACAGGCCATAAATTGTCAAAGAATGATGATTCAGCTGACGTGAATCAGACATTATACATGTCTATAATTGACAAATTACAATATGTAGTACACAACAAACCTAACATTGCATTATCAATTGGGATAGTTGCAAGATTCTTTGCTAATCCTAGAGAGAATCATTTGATGATAGTTAAGAGAAATATAAGATATCTGAAAGGAACATATGACTATGGTCTATACTACAAGAAAAATAAAAAATTTGAATTATGAGTCTACACTAATGTTGTTTGTGCTAGAAATATTGATGAAAAAAAGAGCACCAGTGGAGGAGCATTTTTCTTAGGCAAAAGGATAGTTACAAGGATTAACAAGAAACAAAATTGTATATCTCAATCTACTACTAAAGCTGAATATGTTGTTGCTATAGTAAATTGTACAAACATTGTATGGATAAAACAACTACTCAAAGGTATGAAGGAAGAAATCACTAAACCTGTGATACTTTATTGTGATAATACAAGTGCCATAAATATATCAAAGCATCCTGTGCTAGATACAAAGACTAAGAACATTGCAATCAAGTATCATTACTTGAGAGAATTAGTTCAATATAAAGAGGTGAATATGGAATATGTTAACACAAAAGAACAAATAGCTGACATCTTCACAAAATCATTACCTAAGGATGCTCACTAGTATCTAAGAGGTAAACTAGGGGAGATACCCTTATCAAAGGCTATCTAAGAAGCATGAGAAGTTGCTTGCATCAAAAAATTTTCTTGACATATATTACACATTGATGTAGTGAATCCTACTTTAGGAGTAGCCTAAAGTAATCAAGGAGCTGGAACTACAAATCAGTCACAAGCTAGGTGATCGAGAGAGAAATTGAGAATGTTCATATCTTCATATTAAAGATGACAAGTCTTTGGAATTTGTTGTCAAAGAGGGAGAAAGACAACAAGAGGGAGAAAGACAAAGAAAGGGAGAAATCCTGATCCTCTTGATCCTGTTGAGGGAGAAATCTAGAAAGAGAGACATAAAGGGAGATAGAAGATACATATAGAAGAAACATGAAATAGCTACTCAGAGGGAGATAGTGTACCTACTGATTACATCTACCTAGTAAGAGGCATATAATTTTGAGGGAGATATAAGAAGTTATTTTGAGGGAGTCATAAGGATGAGTTGATTGATTTTCTATTGATCATAACAAAATTTTGTAACCTATTTAGAATATGAAAAGCTACTGATAGAGGGAGAGATTTAAATACAAAGAATTATTATTATTATTTGGTATTTTTTTGGTTACTGATTAAGTTTCATCAGATCAGTTTTCCATCAATACCAAAGAGGGAGATTGTTGAAAATAGATCGATATAGGATGAATATGTGTTTCAATCATTGTTTTGTTAGTGATGTCAAACCTGCTACTTGTTGGTAAGAAAATTGCTTAAATTATTTAAGTACTATCATTTGTTTGATTGATGAAGATGATTTGATCAAATGAGGTAACAATAGCACCTAGATGGAAGGTTGAGTTATGATATGGAAAATGAGTATAATGATCAATTGTGATAGTGATATTATTGTGCATTGATAATCTACTTAAGGTTGCAAAGGATGGATACACTGATTAAGCTTAGAAGAACAAGTTAAACTAAGTATGTTTGCCAAGCTTGATAATCTGCATAGTAGGTAGTGAGAAAAGTTAATGTAAGCCGAGTAAAGTTTAGTTGATGTTAAGCACCAATGAACTTTAGTTAGTGCCGAGTGTTTTGATAGTGGATGTTAAGAAACATAGTATGTACCGAGCATCAGAAGCTAGTTAATGCTGAGTGTCAACATTATAAGAAAGATTGAGAATTCAATGAATTTGAGCCAACAAGTTTGATTTCTTGGATTGTGTGAACAATGTGGAAGATAAGCTTCATGAGCAAGTAGCACAGAATTCAAGATAAACCATTTTGTGGTGAGTTCAAAGAGGATTGAAGGAGAAGTTTCTAGAAGGTAATGAAATGAAATGATGGGTAGATTCATTGAATCCTACCTAATCCAACCTAACCCTAAAATGGAAGAAGGTTGAATGACAAAAGATCTTAATTTTCTATTTATAGAGATGGTTGGTTAGAAGAAAAGGTTGTCATGTGTGAGAACCTAAGGAAGACAAGGAGTCTAAGGTATTTGCTTCATTCAGTGACCTAAGAGAAGAGTCTTCATTGGCAAGAAAAGCAAGAAGGCTTAAGGGTATGGATGCTTGAAGGGTGAACAAGCTATCATAGTTGAAGTGTGTGAAAGGAAAGTAGAATGGAGGACTGGAATAGAGATATGTAATTTGCAAGTGTGTTTTAAGTTGTTATCAGATCAAGCCTTATTGTTACTTTCTAATAATTGTATCAGTCTAGGGTAAATCCTTTGGATTAAGGTTGACCTAATAGTCATTTTTAAATCCTTTAACCAGGTGACATTCTAAGTGAATAAGCTAAAGTCCTCTAACAAGGCTCATTCCTAACAGGGTGATTAAGTCACATTTATTAGCCACCACTTATAGGTGAGTTGATTTGTGCCTTGAGGTTTACTTCCTTGAGGTCAAAAGTTTGACTCCCCTTCGTAGTGGAGAATGGCTATAGGCCAGTTTCCTTTACGAGACTTTTGTGCCAAGTACTTGCTCCATTGGCTTGGGGTACAAGATTGGACTTTGCCCCCAAAGTTTAAAGCCACCACTTATAGGTGAGTTGGTTTGTGCCTTGAGTTTTACTTCCTTAATGTCATAGGTTTGACTCCCCTTTGTAGTAGAGAATGGCTGTAGGCCAGTTTCCCTTACGAGACCTTCATGCCAAGTACTTGCTCTATTGGCTTGGGGTAAAAGACTGGACTTTTCCCCCAAAAATTTTAGCCACCACTTGTAGGTGAGCTCATTTGTGCCTTGAGGTTTAATTTCTTGAGGTCACAAGTTTGACTCCCCTTCATAGTGGAGAATGGCTGTTGGCCAGTTTCCCTTACGAGACTTTCATGCCAAGTACCTACTCCGCTAGCCTAGGGTATAGCACTAGACTTTTTCCCCAAAAGTTTAAGTTGCCACTTCTAGGTGATTTGGTCTGTGCCTTGAGGTTTACTTCCTTGAGGTCATAGGTTTGAATCCCCTTTATAGTGGAGAATGGCTATAGGCCAATTTTTGTTATGGGACTTTTGCGCCAAGTATATCCATTGACTCACTTGACTTAATCACTCACACTCTCAAATTTATTTGATCTTATTTCAAAAGAAATTTATTTGTTCAAATTAAATTGTATACACATGTCAATAATTTGTATACATTATTATTTGTATATGCATTGAATTCCTTGATCCACCACTTCTGCTAATCAAAAAAGAAAGTCAAGATTCTTAGAATGACATGCTGCTTTTTCCATTTTTGTTTTTTTAGGATCAGTCGTAGTCTTACTAATTTTACCAATGCTATAGAAAAATTTAATAGTTCATCCGAACATGTAAAAGACCATAGTCGCACTTAAAAGTTGAGTACTCTACCATTGAGTTAGCAACCCTTATTTGTATAGATACAGTCAAAGTAGAGAAATTACTTAATTCAATCGATCAGAAATAGAACCTTTACAATAAATCATCAAGGATATTAATAATTGAATTGAACTTTACCATTTCTTAATCAAATCAAGTGATCTTTCTAGATCATAAAAAATCTGATCCATTGAACGAATTCACCATAAAAATAAAGAAATGGCAGATTTATTATATCCAAAAAATATGCTATTGTCAGTCTCGAAATGTTGGGAAGGATTGTTGGATTGACATTATATTAAGATTAAAAATGATTAGGAATATAAAGAAAAGATCGTTAGAAATGACAGTAAAGTTAAAAAAAATACAAATTTATTATTCTATTTAATGAATAAAAAATGATAACAATTGTTTATCATTTTTTGTTTCATTCATTTAATTTGTTCTCACAATTCTAATCTTTTTCATTTCTTCTCCTTCTCTTGAAGAAATGCTTAACAAAAATCCTTATGTGCTTCCCTATAAAAGATCGCACAGGAATAAAATACATGAAATGAAGATATAATAAAACAAATATAAATGGATAATAATAAAACAATCATGATACAAAACTTATATAATAACTAAATTTTATATGATCTAAAGCTAAATGTAGACGCATTATTTAGAATACCCCCATTTTAATAAAAAATAATAATGAAAAAAATATTTAAAATGATAAATTTTTGCAGAAAAATACCATGACACAATTTCTGTAAATTGAGCTACTAATTTGATAAATTATACAATAGCACTATAAATGAATAAAACTCATTTGATTGTTATTGATTGAACCCAAATTCCTGAAGAGCTCTTCCCTTCGAGACTTAACATTAAATTTGATAGGTAGCTCATTGATTTCACTTCAATCAACCCTAGATTCTACCCCTAGTTGAAAAAAAGAAGTTGATACTGTATGCACCCAAAAATGGTCGCCTAGACTATGGGCCCCCATTATTCAATTTATTAATTTATCAAATTTTCTGAATCAATGGTTTGTAATATTTTATTAAATCAATTCAAATCAATTTCCTTGATCAAATTCGATTTATTTCATTTCTAAGATTGATCATTTTATTCCAAGTCTTATTTAATTAAAAGAAAATCTTCTCTTTTAATTAAATAAAATAAAATTTCTATTTAATTAAAAGAAAACCTCTCTTTTAATTAAACAGTTCATCCACATTTAATTAATTAAGAGAAAAACCTCTCTTTTAATTTAATTAAATATCTTCTATTTAATTAAAAAGAACTTTCTCCCTTTTAATTAAATAAAAATCTCACTTAAATATCTCTTTTGATGAAAAAAGGAAATAAAATAATTTTTTTTAATTTAATTTCTCTACATTTAAAAATGTGATCTAAGTGGTATTTATCTTTGCACTTTCTCCTCAACCACTCCTCTTTTCTAATTGGTGGAATCTTGTCTCACATGGATCACCACTTTCTTCTCAACCACTCCTCTTTTCTCATTGGTGGAATTTTGTCTCACATGGATCAAGCTCTATTATCCCATATTGGTTGTGAGAAGCCTCACCTCCATAATTTCGTTTATAAGGGAGAGCCCTCTCCTCATGTTAGACACCCATGATTATGCTATCGTTATGCTACAGGTTTGAAGACCAATTTTTGAAAGAGTTTGAATACAAAAGATTTTTGTGGAGAACTTCTATTTTTTTGTCTTTTTTCTCTCTTGCACCCATCATGGGCTTTTAGCTTAGATCTTACATTTATAGATTAGATTTTGCTTTCATAGATTATATCTTATTTTCATGCATATTTGAAGATCATGGAGACTAGCATTCTTGCTTTTCCTCTTTGAATCTCTCGTCTCATGGTGTACTTGCATGGGCACAAAAATAGGTCAAACTGAGGGCCTCCATTGCAAACCCTTGCACTCTATGAGTAGAGAGCTATGGATCGATTTGTGAGGGTTCATTCTTGAGTTTTCTTACATGTAATGATTCATAGAAGTGTGACAACATTTTAGCACACATTTTTGGCGCCCACCGTGGGGCTTCAATCAAGTTTCTAAGTCCATTTGCTTTTATTTTTCATCTCTAATTTTTTACAGCAGCATATTGGATCTAATCAAGTGCTTTTGTAAAATTTTCACTTTGGTTTTAAGGCCAACCCATATATAGATTGGTTTGCAGGAAAAAAATCTAGTTGGTTTAAAGATTCAATAATATCTTTTAAACCACTTAGAGTTTAGTTCTGAAATTTTTTTTGTTGGTTGGGTATGTGCCCAACACATCCCAGTTTTATTTTTAGATCATTTTGACATGATTTGCGTGAGTTATGAATTTCTCTTTATTTTTCATAAAAAGCCATTTTTGATCGAAAATCAGCGTATTTTTTGAAAAAATTTACATTTTCAGAAAGATTTTTGAATTCTAAGGGGGGTTCTTTCTTTGTGTTTTGAATTTTGAGGCCGTATTAAAGATCAAAAACTTGATTTGATGAATCTGGCCTATTTTGAAAAATTGGGTCCCTAAGGCACAAATGAAGAATTTTTTTTGAATTTCTTACATTTTTGGAAATCTCTTTAGTTTTTAGTAGGGGTCTCTTCTTTTCATTTCTATTTTTGGGTTCAAAATCATAGCAAAAAAAAGGTCTAATCATGTTGACTAGGTTATTCGTATTTTTTTTGTAGAGATTTTCGTATTTTTCTGGTTTTTTCTGCTAACTGCTCACTGTTTTGGGTTTTTCTGTGTTTTCTATTTTTTTTGGAATAGCATAGTAGCAAGTTGTGATTTCATTAGAAAAATGTGCTAAGTTGTTAAAAATAGGTAAGATCTACTAAGCACGTTGCGAGGACTTCAGGTATTCTTCTTTGGCTGATAACACTTTGATTTGGAACCTTAAAATGAACCTCTCATGTGTCTAGCTTGTGTGTTTTTCTTATGCTTTTATTTTTCAAACACATGCATGATTGATACTAGGTTTTAATCTCCATTGATTTTTATTCAGCAAGCTTGATTATTAGTGATAGATTTAGATAGCTATATTGGGTTATTGGACTCGTTGAATCCGCCGGCCCCTCATTCCACCCTGTGGTTGCAAGATCAGCACCACATTAAAGGGGAGGGGTCTACAGGATAGAAGTGTTAAGTACTCCACTTGGCAACCCTCTTGTGCTTTCTAGAACTCACTAATCTTTGAGTTGTGGACTGGTTTTGGCTTGTGTGAGGGGTAAGTGTTCCACATCTTTGGACTCACCTTGCATTAGTTAAAGCGTTAAGTGTTGCACCTTGTGCTTTTTGATTATTCTTAGATAGATTTGCTTTTGGAGAATTAACATCTGTACACACATAATAATTAGGCCCCATGAATACTATTCGTGGATCTTGAGGGAGTGAGTTCCTAGTGAAACTCCTCTCAAAGACGGATTCCTTGTAGGTGGGGAGGATACTTTGAGAATCTCTTAGATAGATGGATCTTCAACTTGGTGATTGAGGCATCCTTTCTCTAGAGAGGTTGATAGATCACTAGGGGTTGATATCATAGATCTTGAGATAATCTTAGTTAGCGTGTCAGATTAATCTGCTTGCTTTGATTGGGCTAAAAGTGAAAAGGTGTCAAAACCTTGGATCTGAAAGCTAAGTCCCCTTGTGGTCCACTATTGTGAGTCAGTCACCTTTAGAGAGGGTTAACCATAGCAGACAATCCCTATACAGGGCAAACTGCAGACGAAACCTCAAGCGGTAATAGCCACTTCTGCTGTGGTTGCAACAATCGCTATATAAATGTCCTTGTGGAAGAAATCTCCATGGGGTATGGTTCATTGTGGGTTGTCAGATCTCTCTAGTAGCTCTTGAAGATTAAGTTCTCAGACTGTGTCAAAACCTCGGTGCGCCGGGATTGGAGGTCACCCCTGTGAATCATAAAAGTTGCAGAGTCAAACCATTACTAAAAACCTTAGAGAGGCCAACTTTTATTTTCTAGGGATGTATGCAATGATTGTGAAACTCTTTGAGAACATACACAATTAGCTTTCCTAGGGATTAGCATAAACTAAGTCACTTGATTGCTCATGCGCAAGGTTGCTTTTGCCCTTGCTCATTGTTTGAAGACTGCTTGCTTGAACTCCTTGATTGCTGTCTTATGTGCCTATTCAATGATGAAAACCTATTGATGTGCTTACTTGATCTTTTAAAACAAATATGAGTTCTTGAGTTGAGACTTCATGATCAAATAACTTTGTTGTCCCATTATTTCGAGTCTCCCTAGGTTGATCCTATTTGGATTAGGCTACTTAACCCATTGTTAGAAGCTTTTTTTGCACCTTAGGTTATTATGCTTTGACCTCTTGAATTAGTAGTCATTGATTTCACAAGAGACCTTGTTTGGAGTTGGTAAGATAGAAATTGTCCTTATTGAGAAAGATATACACTTGGATCCTTTGATATTACACTTGGAGAGTTTTAGTAATTTCTTGTCCACACTTTCAAAAAAAAAAAATCAATTTTAATTATTTATAATTTGGGTCAATCATCCTCCTAGTCCATATGTGCTAGGGTATTCACCCAAAGTTGTGAGCAGCTCTGTGGCAGTGTTGGTTTATGCCTATTGCAAAATTCTATCTCATCACATCTCTTTTGGACATGTTAGTGCTTTTACTATCCTAGTTTGATACCAATGTTTCTTAGGGTTATCCTATCAACTAGTACATTTTCTTTCATGTTGATTACAAGTGCTATTACATGTTGCTCAACATTCAAATGATCTCAAATGGTATCAAATTTCCCAAAATGACTCTTGGTCTTCTTTCTTCTTCATCTTTCACGTCTTTCTAATCTCCCATTTCTATTCTTTCTTTTCTTCATGTCTTTTTGATTCTTTTCCTCCTATTATCATATAGTCTACCTTCTTCTATTCATTCTTTCTCTTCTTTCATGCTTGATTCTTCTTCTTCTAGAACCATGGATCTTGGATATCTTTTTAAGGATCCTCATTTGAGCTCAGATGAAATCCACCTCCTTCTTGAATTTGAAAAGTGTTGTCGCTCCAATAGATACATGGATGCTAACATTGCAACAAAAATGATTAAAAAAATGGATAAATTAGACACCTTTGCTAGGATCATGTGCAAGATCAAATCACAATATCCTTCTTCCAAATATTTTCCATCTTATAAGTCTTATCATGATTCTTCTAAATATCATTTACAAACTTCATCCTCCAAGTCTTATGATGATTCTTCTAAATATCATTCAAATTCTTCATCTTCGAAGTCTTATCATGATTCTTCTAAATATCGTTCAGATTCTTCATCTTCTAAGTCTTATCATGATTCTTCTAAATATCATTCACATTCTTCATCTTGTAAGTCTTATCATGATTCTTCTAAATATCATTCAAATTCTTTATCTTCTAAGTCTTATCATGATTATTCTAAATATCATTCTCATTCTTCATATTCTAAGTCTTATGATGATTCTTCTAAATATTATTCATGTAGGTCTTCACCTACCTCTTCCTCACGATATCATTCTTCTTCTACTTCTACCAAGAGTCTTATTGCTCTTATTGAGATAGATCATAATGAACAACATGAAAAGTCTTGTGATATGCCTATCTATAATTCCTATAATGACAATGATTATGATGATGATGACTATTACATTCCTACGATTCCTAAAAGTCCTCCTAGTCCTATGCTTGTGCTTAAAGGGGATGAGTCACAAAAAGATATTGATGGTAATTCACATGAATCAAATCTTGAAAACAACATTGATAAATTTTGTGAACAATACCTAAATGATAAATCTGCATTTTTTGATGAAGAGAAAGCATTTTTTGTGCTGAAATACAACATCAATGGGATAAGAGTTTCTCTTCTAAGAACCCTCATGCTGAAAATAAAGATTACACTCTTGAGCAAGATCATCTTAATGTTGAACCTTTGTCTTCTAATGCTCCCCTTCCATCTTCTACTTCCTCCACTATCCATACATCTCTTAAAGATTCAAAGTCTTTCAAATCTCCTACCAATCCTTCATCCAACAAAGATCCTAATGCTTTTCATGCAGTTCCCTATAGTTATCCTCAAGGGCTACCTCTTAAAGAAACTCAAGCTAACCTTCACCTGGCTGCAAATACTTTTGATAATGCTAAATCTAAAGATCTTAAGCCTTCATGTGCTATAATGCCTACTTCAGCTAGTCCTTCATCATCTATTCCAAAGTCTTCCATACAATTCCAACATGCTTCCTTCTCCTTATGAGTGGTTTCATGTCAAGAGGACTCTAAAAATGATAAAGAAAAGAATATAAAAAAAGATCAAGATCAAGAACCTTCTATGTCATCCAATCCTTTTCACAATGTTTCTGGTCCATTTCATGGTTCTTTTGATCCCTTACACCCTTCCTCATTCATTCCACCATGTCTTAAGTCTTCTCCTAAGCAAGATCAAGATACTGCTTGCAGCACTAAGCTTATTGACAATAAAAATGACCTTAGTACACTTACTCCTTCCAAAGATGATACTTCCATTAAGGTTATTAAAAATGATGTTGCCACTTCCAATGTTGAGCCTATTGAAAATCAAGAGAACAATTCTATGCTTATGCTATCCAAATATCTTTGTCAAGATCAAAGTATTCCATCTTCTTGTTCTACCACTCCATGTTCCTTTCCACTTTATACTCTTCCTAAGTCTTCTCAAGTTTCAAGTACTCCTATTAAAGAAGTTGCTCCTATTCAAGATGTTCATGATATTATTGAAAATCCTAATGCTCACTCTAAAGATGCTGATGTCCTTGACTGTCATATAGATATTGATGAACTTATTGATTACCCTTTTGCATCTTCCACATCCATCCTTGGACCTCCCCCACCAATACTAAATGCTTCATATCTTCCTTCCATCTTGGGTCCTTATGTCCCTTCACTTTCTCCTCCCAATTCTCCTAGTTCTTCATCCATCTTGGGTCCTTACATTCCTCCCTCTCCTATCTTTCCTCAAGATCAACGTAGATGCATATCCTTAAATCCTTTTCATCCACCCACTCACCTAAACCAATCATATCATCCTTCTTCTTCCACAAGTCCCAAGTTTTTTGGAAGTAACTTGAATGTTCAATACAAGAAAAAGAAGCAATTCAAGAAGCCATATAAAAAGGTAGACCACCATGTCTCATCTAATCGACATGGGGGCTTAAAGTCAAAAGAGATATCTAAGAAAAAAATTATAAGACAAGTATGGGTTCCAAAATCCATCATTGAAGATATTATCTCTAAATCATCAAAAAGAAATGAAAAGAAGCCTAAGGCTATATGGATTCCAAAATCTCTCTTGAGAGAGTCTAATGTTGAACAACAATTCAATTTGACATTCAAGCTTCCAAAGAATTCCGCTTCATCTTCTTCCAAAAGCATTCCTCCATTCCATGTGCCTAAACTGCAACCTTTTCTATCCACTCACCATATTCCTTCACATATTCCTTCATTCACATTTTCTCCATCCTTTCGCCACCCTTCAAGGTGTGTGTTGACATTGATCTTGCCTTCATTTCCATTTTTCAATCTCACTCACTTCGCATAAAGCCATATCCTCCATTTTTGTCTCCCATCTTCCTTTCCCTATTAGCATCTTTGAGCATATCATTTAAATTCCTTTGTATATCATGGTTTAAACATTCAAAGAGCATTATCTCAAAAGCTTGACTTCTTCCAAAAAAAAAAAATCCAAAAAAATGGTATATTGTAAAAAATCTAAAAATTGAAAAATGTCCTGAAAAAATGATCATCTTAGTGACAACCTAGCAAAAGGCACTTTGATGTATCTTCAAAAAAATTATATATTCCAAAAATACAAAAAAAAATTTTTTTTTTTATAAAAAGTCCTGAAAAAAAAAAAAAAAAAAAAAAAAAAAAAAAAAAAAAAAAAAAAAAAAAAATCCAAGCGGTGAAAACCTGGAAACGGGCGCTACTTGAGGCCTTTGCACTCCTATTTCTTAGCACATGTCCTCGACACTTAGCCTTTCTCCACCATGCCTTGTCCTTGTTACCTTGGTTTGGAATTGGTCTTTGTCTAGGGGGCATAAATATGTTAGCTTTGGTTTCTTAGATGTGTTAGTCTTTAGGACACCTCACAAATGGTGTTTTTCAACACCCATTGACATCGAGTGTTTTTCAATACTTATTGGTTTGGTCTTACCCAGTATCATCATGTGATCTTACCTTCCTACAAGCATTTGATCCTTGTCCTTCGAACTTAGTATCAGTTAACACACTTAAATTTTTAAACGCAACAGTTAATGCTTGACTTATGTCATGATTTTTTTTTCTCTGTGTACTAACTGTTATTGATTTTTGTTGAGTGTCTTTGTCTGATAAGTCTCTCCATGATGCATCGCTAGAAGACTTGGGGCATGAGACATGTTTTTATTTTTTATTTTTTTGCTTGTGGGTGTGGTCTTGAACTCTAGAGTTTCTTTTGTTGTCCCCTTGAAACACTTAGGAGATTTGAGACATCATCCTTGATTTTTTTTGCACAACCATTCTTATAGTCATCTTGGCATCTATGCCTTGATGCGAGCATAGTTTTTCTATTTTAAATTAGGTAAGCTAACATCAAAGTCATCTTGACCTTTATGTCTTTGATGCTTATGTTAGAATCTTTTCACATTTCAATCCATTATAAATCACATTCATATATTCATAGTTGCATTTGTAACTAGTGATGATTATGTGATTTTTCAATGTCTGTTAATAATGGCCCAATGATGAAAATAAGTTCTTTTACATTCTCTAATGAATGATGAACACAAAATCCTATGTTACAGTTGCTCTTTTGCAAGTACACCATTGCATTTCATGTAGCTTGCATTATTAGACTTCATGTTAGTTTGCATTTTTAGGCTGCATTATGAGTTTGAGAGGGTTCTCCTTTCATCTTTATTGTTGACATTTAATCAATTGTGGTCACATTTTGATCTTCATTTCCTTATTTTCTTTCATGATCTCAATCAAAATTTCTATCTTAAACAGTTGATTGATTTTTGGAGCATTTTCTTTTCTTATTTCTATTTCTTTCCATATCTTTCAAACTTCTATCTTCCATTTTCTTTTTCCCCACTTCTTTTCTTCTAAATCACCTTTGGGGCATAATATTTCATGCTTGATGATCTACCTTGGTTCTATGATTCTTATATCTTTCATCTTACATCAAGAACCTTATCTTTTGTTCGATTTGATCAAATTTATCAATTTGTTGTTTCTCCTCTATCTCATTTCGATTTCGATCAGGAGGGGGTAGTAATTATCAATTTCAATCCTCGATTCAGTTTTATCAATTTTATACTCGACTTTTTCAAGTTAAAATTTATTTGTATTCTTTGTCCTGATGTGTTCCCAAGTCGATGACACATCTGGGTTGTTTTGTGATCCCAAATTGACCTCACACTTCAATTTCTTTCTTTGACTACATGTGTTCCCGAATCGATCACACATCAGTCAAAGAGGGGCAAATGTATGCACCCAAAAATGGTCGCCTAGACTATGGGCCCCCATTATTCAATTTATCAATTTATCAAATTTTCTGAATCAATGGTTTGTAATATTTTATTAAATCAATTCAAATCAATTTCCTTGATCAAATTCAATTTATTTCATTTCTAAGATTGATCATTTTATTCCAAGTCTTATTTAATTAAAAGAAAATCTTCTCTTTTAATTAAATAAAATAAAATTTCCATTTAATTAAAAGAAAACCTCTCTTTTAATTAAACAGTTCATCCACATTTAATTAATTAAGAGAAAAACATCTCTTTTAATTTAATTAAATATCTTCTATTTAATTAAAAAGAACTTGCTCCCTTTTAATTAAATAAAAATCTCACTTAAATATCTCTTTTGATGAAAAAAGGAAATAAAATAAATTCTTTTTATTTAACTTCTCTACATTTAAAAATGTGATCTAAGTGGGATTTATCTTTCCACTTTCTCCTCAACCACTCCTCTTTTCTAATTGGTGGAATCTTGTCTCACATGGATCACCACTTTCTTCTCAACCACTCCTCTTTTCTCATTGGTGGAATTTTGTCTCACATGGATCAAGCTCTATTATCCCATATTGGTTGTGAGAAGCCTCACCTCCATAATTTCCTTTATAAGGGAGAGCCCTCTCCCCATGTTAGACACCCATGATTATGCTATCGTTATGCTATAGGTTTGAAGACCAATTTTTGAAAGAGTTTGAATACAAAAGCTTTTTGTGGAGAACTTCTATTTTTTTGTCTTTTTTCTCTTTTGCACCGATCATGGGCTTTTAGCTTAGATCTTACATTTATAGTTTAGATTTTTCTTTCATAGATTAGATCTTAGTTTCATGCATATTTGAAGATCATGGAGACTAGCATTCTTGCTTTTCCTCTTTGAATCTCTCGTCTCATGGTGTACTTGCATGGGCACAAAAATAGGTCAAACTGAGGGCCTCCATTGCAAACCCTTGCACTCTATGAGTAGAGAGCTATGGATCGATTTGTGAGGGCTCATTCTTGAGTTTTCTTACATGTAATGATTCATAGAAGTGTGACAACATTTTAGCACACAGATACCAAGCTCCTATATCTTTTTTTTTTAATAAATGTCGAGCTAAGAGTATCTTCACGTCAAAATGGCAGATTTCATAATCCATAGAACTAATCATGTCATTTAAGTCACACATTGCTTTTTATCACATCATTTTAAGACAAATTTTTATCATACAGATCGATCTCTTATCCAATCCTAGAATAGATATGTAATTATGAATAGTCATTCACTCAATCTCAAGAATACATTTTTTTATAATTAATTGGTTTAGTTAGCTAGGTATTCAATGCTTCTTTAGCTGCATATATTACTTCAAAAGTAATGGTTTCAATCCCCTTTTGTCGTGCAAATTTTTTAGTATTTCTTTCCACCTTTTCTCTGGCAAAACTAGGAATTTTACTTAATTCTAGCCGACTTTTAGTATTCCAAATTAGGCCTATATCCATAGATATAGATTTGGATATTATTTCTTTAGTATCATGACGACCAAAAATATCTAGGAGATGGTCCTCCAATTATATATCAGATATATGAGTGCCCTACTCAATTCATCCAAAAATTTTGGTTCAACTTTTTCGTCGCTGGATCCTAGATGCTCCTTCTTTGCATTTATTATGATCGATTCTCCATGAATGTAGTTTTAGTAAAGAAAATTTGTAGAAATCTCTGATTACATAGAGAGAAAATACATTCTCCCTGTTCCTTTGGAATTCTTATGTGTATGAATGCAAATCATTTTTAATTCGTCTTATTAAACAATTTTTTTAATTCAAATAATTGTTATATGAATCTTTTTGGATCAAACTCATTTTGAGAAAAAGATCAAAGATATTGTCATATTTCCTCCTCAAAAAATTTCATCAAAAAAGATCTGGTTGTTGAAGGATTCTTTCATCCATTATGTGAGATATGGAGAAAGTTCCCTTATAGTTCTAAATGGTACGCATCTTCAAGTGAAAAAATGTAGATATCATCTATTTCAGTTTTGGCAATATTATTTTCATCTTTGGTTTCAACTGTAACAAATGTCAGTTCAATCTGAAGGGGAATATGCAGAAGCTTTACAAAATTATTATGAAGCCATGCAACCAGAAATTGACCCCTATGATCGAAGTTATATATTGTATAATATAGGTCTTATCCACACAAGTAATGGGGAACATACTAAGGCTTTAGAATATTATTTCTAGGCATTAGGACGAAACCCGTCTTTACCAAAAGTTCTTAATAACACGACCTTGATCTATCATTTCGTGCGGCTATTTTTATTATAGAATGAATTCGTTTAGTGCAAAAAAAAAGAGGCTTTCTACATATGCACCATCCAAAACAATGATTTTTTATCAGCTGTAGTAAAAAAAATAACCCTCATAGGAGCTCAAATATGAATGGGTAAATATAGCTTGGATAGTCCATGGATAAAATAAAATCAATTTAATTGATGGAGAAAGCACCATAAAGATCAATTATTGAAAGTTTGGGCTGATAGGATCAAATCTACTCATGGGAAAAAATAAGGAATCTATTTATGTAGTAGAGTTGATTTACTAGGTTATTGGGCAGCAATGTAGCATTAGATCCTAAAGACATGAAGTAATACTTTCTTGGTAGGAAAGTATTACTTCAAAAATTTCTATATAGAACATAGATAGTTACCTCTTAAAAAGATTTTTATCTAGATAATCTAAAGTAGACCTCTTCTTCATCTACTAAGGAGGAAGAAAACCCTTGGGCTTTTCCCCCATTAGTAGTTCTCTCTCGGTATGTTCGGTCTTGGTCCCGTTATTATCATCCCATCCTTCTCACTAAAGAAAAAATCTCTTAAAGAAGAATAACTCATAACATAAGAAAGAGCTTTTCTTGCTTCCGAATTTTCTTTTTTCCTCCAAACCTTGTTACGATGCTATTTTTTGGATTTAGAAGTGTGTTTTTTTGGTATAGCCATAATATTTTTATAGTTAAATTTTATTTAGAAAAAATAGAATTTTTTTGAATATTATATATATATATATATATATATATATATTTGTTTTTATTTTGTACTCTTCTTATATATCTTTAAATTAAATTCATTGTTTATAGTTTAGTTCCATTTTATGGATAAAAATATGATAGAATATTCTATCATATTTTTATTACATTTTGAAACCTTATTATATACTATTTACTAATAACAAGAGATCTACGATACAAATTGATAACAATTAATAAATTCTTACATACACTTACATACATATATCAAATTTTGAGTAAATGAAAACTATGTCATTTTAAGATATTCAATTATTTCTCATATTAATAATTCTAATTGGTTTCATTTTCTATTCAATTCTATTCTTAATACTACTATTAATCTACAATAAAAATTGAATTATAAATAAGAATGTGTGTGTACATAACTAATAGCTCAGTACCTAAACTGAAAAAGAGTTCCTTCTTGCTCATCTTACAAATATTTGATTAGTATCAGTATTGACCAATGTAAATCTTTTGCAGAAAAAAGATAAAAAAAGTAAAAATTAAATATGAAATCAATAGGATTGCATCCCATATTCTATCGTTCTTCTTTATTCATGATCTATCATTTTTATTTTATTCTCTTCAAGGTCTAGTGAATTGGAAAACAAGAATGTGGAATATCAAAATATTGAGAATAATTATTTAATCTTCCCCTGGCCTGGGGTATAGGACTAGACATTCCCCCCAAAGTTTAAGCTACCACTTATAGGTGAGTTGGTTTGTGCCTTGAGGCTTATTTCCTTGAGGTCATAGGTTTGACTCCCTTTTGTAGTGGAGAATGGTTGTAGGCTAGTTTCCTTTATGGGACTTTCATGCCAAGTACCTGCTTTGCTAGCCTAGGGTATAAGATTGGACATTTCCCCAAAAGTTTTTCTCTTTTTTTGGAGCTTGTCTCATTTGAGTATAGCTGAAGCAACAACATTTCTAGTGTTAATGTGTCTGGCTTTTGCGTCTAGCTTCTATTCCTGCATTTGACTTTATGGCAGCTGCTATAGCTTCCATTCCTACTTTAACTTTTGTTGTAGCTTCTGCTCTTGTGGCCGTGTTTTTCATGGTTTTTGCTCCTGCTTCAACCATTACCTTTCACTAGGATTCTCTTTCCCTTTCTTAGGTGGTCTTTGAGGGAGGGTTTTGTCCTTTGCCCAAGGTGGGGGACGACCCCTCTACTATTTTTTGGGCTAGGGCTTCTCCTAATCTTGGTGGGGATATTCATTCCCCAAGAGCTATGGGTGGTTCAACCATTTTCTATGCTAATGTGGCCACCTATGAGGTTGGTCTTGGTGGTTAGGCTATTCATCTAGGGCCCCGTATAGTAACCTGATTATGATCAATCTAGAGTTTGAACTTGATGAGATTTCTACTTATGGGGAGGAATTCTTCTCTACTATTGCCATTTTTAATTTTAGGGATTTTTGGTCCTCTCTTTTGAATCTGCATGCTTAGATTTCCAAATTTTGGGAGCCTCTAGTTTCAGATATTGTCAAAATTTTCCCTGTGGCAAGGGGATTTTTTGTTGTAAAATTTGCTTCTAAGAAGGATCGAAATGCCATTTTTCGACATGGTCTCTCTTAGGAGGAGAGGTTCCCCTTGATGGCCAAACCATGGTATGTGGATTTTGATTCATTGATTGAATCCTTTAACAAGATTCCACTATGGGTAAGGTTGCCTAATCTTTCCCTTCACTTATGGCTGGATTCAGTCTTGGTCTGTGGGGGAGGCCCTAGGGGATTTTTTGTTGGTTGATTCTACGTCATCCAGTGTGTTTCAAATGACATATGCTCACATTCTTGTGGAGATAGATGTCTCTAAGGGGATCCTAGAAATGATTAAATTGGCCTCTCCTAATGGCTCTTGGATTCAACTTCTTGATTATGAGGCATTCCTTTCATATGTTGGAAATTCCATAAGATCGACCACCTCGTAGCACGATGCTCCCCTAGAAAAGTTAGATAAAAAAGTCACCTTCTTGGTGGAAGGGGATTTTGGATGATCACTACACTATTCAAAAAGCTCCCTCTATTGGGGGTGGGTTGGTTGATTCTTCTCAAGATTCTTTGGAGGAAGATTCTATTGTTGCTTCTCATGATTTAAATGTTTTCCCAATGGTGGTGGCCAATACTATTTTCCCTCCTTTGAATGCTACTATTTTTGATTTGATTGTTGCTCCTCATGTGGCTCTGGCTCTGGGGGGAGCTTTTACCCCTCTTTCTTATGATGGTGGTACTTCTTCCCTGGTTGAGAGGGCTTTCGGGGATGCTTGTGGTTTGGATAACTTTTCTTGGCAAAATGCTACAGGGATGGTGGAGGATGGATGTACAAAGTAAAAGGAAAAAAGTTCAATCCCTCTTTTCCTTCTTTTGATATGTCTTTACGTTCTCAAAAGATAGGATCTAAAAGTAAAACTTGAGGCTCGGATTTCTTTTCCAACTGTTCACCTAGTCTTTTTTGAGGCTGTCCCTTTTTATTTTGGTGATCCTAGTCTCTTTGACCTATTGTTTTGTAGTTTGACACGGTTTGGGATTAAATTCTTCTTTTGTAACTGTGGGGTTTCAGATTCCCATTTAAAATCTATTTAGGTGGTAGTAGAGCACTGTGTTATTTATGAGGCCACCTTGGTGACCTTGTTTTGTTAGGCAACCTATTTCATCTAAGGCTTGTTGTTTTTAAATTTTGGATTCTTTGAAAATTTTAAGATTTTTAAAGGGTTTCAGGCACCCTTCAAAACTTGTTTTCCTTAATAAAAAATAATGTGCATTATAACCTTTAATAGGACTGGCCTTTCACAGGGCATCACTTCAGAAGAGTGAGAATGAATAGCATGTTATAGGGGGTTTTTCCCAAATTGGGTTTCCACATTAAATCATTGTGTCAAATGTGTTATTGAATCTATTATGTTTCATGTTTACATTTCTGCAAAGTTGATTTGATAGTAACATACAAGTTTAAGTGAATGTATGATCTAATGGATGCATGCATGATGAAATTTTTTTATGGGTATAAGTTCATTAAGTTGTGAAAATTTTTATTTGTACATCTAGACCTTGGATAACTAATTCACCCCCCCTCTCAATTATTTTAAAGAATTCCAACAAAAAGCTCATAATTGTCATGGGATGTTTGTGGTTGTGAGCTTGGTCTATTTCACACAAAAATCTTCATACAATGAGTGAGCTTGCTTCCAAGCCACACTGCTTATTCCTTCAAACTTCTCAACATTGAATATACTTCTTTGCTTACCCACAATGACATGGGGTTCCCAAATACCCCCACTCCTTGTACATGGAAACTCATGCATTCTTTCTGACTTAAAGATCCAATTCAAATCTAGAATATCCTATACCATGTTGATTATTTCAAATAGAATATCTTATTTCTCTTATTATTGAACCTCACACGTTGGTAAGGAACTTACAATGAAATCATGTTGTTTTCATGAGGATCACTTGCAAATATAATAGCACTGCCTTATTTGTATGTGTTGTTCAAATGCAACAACCTCTAACATAAATACATGGTTTAAGACAAGAAGAGACATGTCCTTATAAGGACCATGTCTATTCATTAATTTAATATTTAAGATTAATAATTAGACAATAGTTATTATAAGATTACATATATGTAATAGACACACATGCACACATTAATTGTCTAATTCTTATTAATCATAATAATCAATCATAGTAATGTATCTCATGGTTAAATCAATCTAACTAAAGCTACAACATTAATATTTCTCACCTTCAATTTTCATCATCCCTTATCAACTCAAAGTTGATAAGAGATGATGAAAATTGAAGGTGAGAAATGAAACCAATCAGAATCTTGGAGATAAGTGATCAAATTGTGAAGATGAATAAGGATAAAAGTCATCTTTGTTGATGAATAATTATTTAACCAAAGCTGAAAAATAGATTGAAAAACATTAATGAGTTGTGAAATGTGATAAGATGGAAACATATCAAGGAGGGGATAATCTTGACTCTAGATCTAACCTCCTATCAAGATACACAATTCTAACTTCATCCAAAGCTTTATAAGGTGACGAGTCTTGAATGATGAAGACAATAATATCACCCCTCCTACTCTTAAGGTTGATCATACAAACATTAGAGGAAAATGAAAGGGTTTCAATCTTTACATAAGGGTGGTGATCCACTCCCTTATTGAGACTTTCATTCTTGACACACATCAAAATTCTACCCAGATTTCATGTGTATGTAAAAATGGTCACCTTATTTACATCAAGAAACATTCAAATCAATATTCCATTAGGTATCAATTTCTTACAATAGGGGAAACAAACTTCTCAGGCCTTATTAGATAATGATTTCTCAAGCATAAGACAACATATTTTAGGATTGGGAAGGAAGCAACTTGAAGAAATCCATGTAAATGATTTTTTTATTTGATTTGATTAGAATTTGGATTTTTAGATGCAACCATCCAAGCTTGTAAGACAAGGAAAATATCAGAATTGATCACTTTCAAGTGAAATCTAGATTGAGTCTATAAGAAAATTAGACTATATAGAGTTAGAATTTTGAAGAAAATCTATAACATGTTGTAAATTTGACCCCACCAAATGAATATTATTTTCTCTTGAGATCTAAGTTCACAACATACACTCAGACAACTTCAACTAGCTAAACCACTAGAAATATCTTATTATAGATAAGGATAAGACATATTTTGGTTCTATAAATGAAAAAACTAGACATTAGAGATTCTCCTATCCAAATCTGAGTATCTTAGCGAAGTATGGTAGTGCACTATGCAAACATTTACATGGCATGTTGTAGTCAAGTATGAACCATAATAGAAACGACTTAAATTTGGTAAAAACTCAAGTCTGTATGTTGGATAACTTGCAAAACACATAATTAGAAGTATAACAATGAATATTATATAGTAGAGATAAAGATCAACTAGATAATTAAACATAAGAAAACCTCCATGTGGGTGCTTCCAATAAACCAACACACATGCAAGAGAGGGATAATTTTTTGGGGTTATCTAAAGAATTTCCTTAGTAAGTCCCTATTTTGGTGTTTCTACATCCACACCAACTAGATCTAGATAGATTGAAAAGTTAACTAAATGACTATGTCATAGAACCAACTTGCTCTTAATAGAGGAAAACACCTATTACATAAGACAAGAAATCTAAACAAACTATGCTTGATGGAGGAAAGCCCCTATTGCAAAAGCCAAATGATAGATAGAGTCATGATACATCGCAATATGCTGAAACAAACAAGAGGGAGGAAATATATTACCAAATAGACTAGAAAAAGTTAAAAAAGATTGTTGTAATAAATGAGAGAGTGAGAGAACTATGAAAGCAAAGATAATGCAAGAGCAGAAGAGTGCACATGAATTCCAATCTATGTGTTGCCAAATAAGTTTGTCTAATTGGGTTGATGAGTTCAACACTGACTCCACTACCTTTCTTTGATTTGGATCCATCAAAGGATAGGGTCCGTACTTGATCATTTTCATATTCTATGGGTGGTTTTACCTTTGACTCCTTGGATTATTTATGATGTTCGTCTTTCCCTATTTCACCTTCTTGAATTCTTTCATGTTCTACCTCAAAAATTCGCATATGGGACGAGTTCACTTTGGCCACATTTTTCACTATCTATGCTTATGGAACCATTTTGGATACTTGTACAATTGCATCTTTGCACATGGTGCATGATATCTTAGAATGAAAAGAATAATGTATTCTACACCAATTGGGTAATGAAAAATTCTGAATGGATACATATTTTCCTAATTCAACTTCTTTCTTAATGCTTTTTTGGACAAAATTCATAAAATTATCAAACATTCCTTCATACAATGATGGTTTTTGAATCATCTATAACAGGTACCTTAGCGAAAGTTGGAGTCAAATCAGGACATCCCCCTTGCTTATAACCTTACAACATTAGAATCTCTTCCATTTCGGGAATATATGATCCTAAAGTGGTTTCTATGAATAAGATCTCATTATGTTCACTATACTTAGTGATCAACAATTGGAGCCTTAGAGTGCTCTCTATCCTTATCTGATTGGGAATTCCCTTCCATGGAAGCCACATGTGTGAAAAGTTTGTTACAATGTAGCCATTCAATTTCCTTGCCAAATCTCTCCCAAGAAGCATGCCATATCCTTAAGAAATATCCACAACAAATATATCAATACAACTTTGAACACATGGATTAGATACTAATTGCATGTGAATATTATTCAACTCTCCCATGATTGAGACCTCTATTTAATCCAATTGTGTAACCTTATTAGTCTAAAGTGGAACCGATCCCAACCTTCTACATATGTCCAAAGGCATTACATTGCTTGATGTATTAGAGTCAATTAAACAATTATGTAACATTTTCCAAAAAAATTCTAATAGATACTAGGAAAGGTGTGTGTTCCTCCTTCCCTTGATAAAAAATCACTGGCTTCTACCCTTTCAAATAAAATACCTAATTGTTATGTACACAATTTCTCTCATTTTGTGCTATCATGAAACCTTCCACTATAGGAGAATTATCTCTAATTATTTGTTGTGGTGGACCATTTTGGGATATTTTTCCATTTGATGTAACCTTCTAATCATCCTAAGAGTTTTATACCATTCTAATGAAACTTGAAGGATTTTGAGGAAGGTGAAATGCATATGGCAATACATCCTCTACTACATTTGCGTTTTGTACAAAATTGTATTGTTGGACATTGGATGCCCCTCTTGGAAAATGTGATACATTTTGAGAAACAATCTTTGTGGAGGCATAATATAAAATTCCCAACCATGTATCTCTAATTTCTGAAATTTTCATCAATTCATATAATGGAAGACACACTTTGATTTTCTTGAATTCCTCTAGTACATAAGAACTCAATCTCTTCAATTCCTCTCTAGGAGGACTTCCTTTTGGCTTTCTTCCTAAATTTTCATATTGCCTTTGTTTTCCTTGTTGAGTGGAGGATTGAATATTAATTTTCTCCTTCTCACTTTGTGAGGAATTCATCATGGAAGATTGGCCTCTATCTCCTTGAGAGTTCATGAGTTGTTGATACTCAGGCGAGTCTTTGAGAGGACTAGGATTATTGTTTGCATTGGGATGCAGAGGAGTTGAAAAATTATTTGGAGGAATTGATGATGCCAATGACTCGTGGTTCCTATAATCCATTTGATATGTCTTTATCAAAGTATTACCAAATGTTTGTTGAAAATCTTGCACTTCACTTGTTCCTTCCACCAAGACACTACTATCAAAAGGCAGGAACAAAAACCCATCCTTATGTAGAGATTCATTTGAGGAAATTGGTGGAGGTTGATTTTCTGGTGGAACTTGATAATGTAGCATCTCCATAGGACCATTTTCTGAAGTTAGTTGAAAACTTTGATTATCTTGCATTGGCATGTAGTCTTGAGAATCAGGAGGAGGAAACTTAAATCATCAAAAATCAATGCTTGGTCATTTCTTGGTGCAGACACTATCTCATATCCTGTAGGAGGAGAGTTCTTAGATACAGTAGTGTTCCTTACTTCTCCCTTGAAAATACTTGCTACTCTTTGAAATTGCTAGTCCACTATAATTTAGAATTTTGATTTGTCTCATGTAATCTACACCATGTAGATAGTGTTTCTTCTACTTAGAAAACTTTATCACCTAGTTGATTCTCAGATGTAGAGTTGTACAATGGTGATAATATGCCTCCATTATTTGGATTAGTGTTCCATGATATTCTTTAATGACCTTGGTTATTTCTTCTATATCCTTGATTACCTTCATTGAAACCTTGATTGTGTCCTTGATTACTATCATGATGTGGAGGGGGATTTCGTTGATAACCTCAGTTGCTATCTTGATATGACTGATAATTCTTTTGTGCATTTTGCAACTGATTATTCTGATTTCTAAGATAAGTGACCTTAGTGGATAACATTTTTACTTGTTCAATCAAATATTTCATCTCATATTTTTCTTCTTTGATCCTTGTAGTTGTTTTCATGTTTTGAAGATAAATTGGTTGTGTAGGCATTGCCTGTGACATAGGTGTTCCAGGATGCAACACCAACTAGTTCAAAGGTGTGGGGACTAGATTGATAGTCGGACCATAACTCAAAGCTCCTTTATTTAATGTATTTGCATTTCCAAAATAGTTGGGCATTCCTTTCATAGTTGCAGGTTATTGTAAACTATCTCTGCCCCAACATATGCTTGAATCACACTTGTAGGAGCCGAATGAGTTTTTTGAACATAAACATGGAAAAATCTAGGGACACATAGTAAATAGGTCATGTTGCATCATCTCCTATGCAATATGGGTCATACAATCTTGAATAAGCCTTTTGAAATTAATTATTGAAAGCACTGATTGGTTCACGTTCTTGTCTCCTTATCTTGATAATCTGCCTATACAATTTAGTAGGGGTGATAGGCAATCTGAACTTCCCAAGCAATACATCCTTCAATTGTTGCCAAGTCTGTATTGAATTTGAAGGTAGATTGATATACCAGTAAAATGTTTCCTCACCCAACAAAAAGGGAATAGTCTGCAAGCAACATCCTCATCTTGCACATTTCTATTCTAGAGGACATCCTCAAAAAATCTCAATGTGCTCATTAGTAGTGTGGTTCACATCATTTACAAAGAATTTAGAACAAAAGTGTTCAAGATTATTTGGCATATTATTGTACAAGGTGAAAAATGTAGCAAGGGGTGATGCATTCTATGGACACCATTGCTGGGCCATTTCTAGAACTTGTTTTTGGAAAATTGTAGGTGCAACAACTTGTATAGATATTTTCACAAATAACTATTAAATTTGTGTAGCTCTTGGTGGAACTCCTCCTTGGATTGATCCTTATGCTTGATTTTGAGGTGGTGGAGTTTGGAATATCCTTTTGAGATCGGCTACACTTGGTGAATTGTGACTAGTGGATGCTTCTTTATCTCCTCACCTAGGCTTTGGATCAAAATTCAACTCTTGTAGTTCATGCACTCCCAGATTGAATCTTACGGATCTTCAATGTACCTTAGGTGTAGATGAATTAATGTACTCTAGTATGTGAAACTTCTATAAAATCTTTCAGTTAAGGCCCTCCTAGTGCCAGTTTTTGTTGATGTGTGTTTTAAGACCCAACAAATAGTAGAAAAAATACTTAAATATCTTAACCTCTCTTGAATGAAGTCTTGTGTATGCTAATATTGCTAGAAGATCATGTGATGAATCCAAGGCTCCTTTAATGCCAAGTCTTGACTATGGATAAGATCAGTGGTTGATGTGATTTTCTAATGATCACAAGGGGCCTTATATGTTTATTTAGATTCATTTCAAGCTGTACTAGATGTGGGAGCTATCTTAAGGTTTTGTAATGATGTACTTTTTGGAGTTTTCACAAAATATGTAGGAATTAAATAGGATAGGGTTCAAGAATTCTATTCTAATTCTAAGAGTAGTGATGATAATAAATGATACTCTGGTGGACAAATTCCTTGATTTACCAAGCTCCACTTTGCCAAGTTAGAGTACAACTACACGTGAACTAGTGGAATCTTCAAGGCTTATGCCAAAGATTTTCATACCACTACATACAACATCATAAAGAATAATGTATACGAATGATAGAAGTTAAACATATTCATGAAAGGGGTTTAGGCTAACTTTGCACAATAAATTAGAATCACTAAAATGTTAAAAGTATGAACCAAAGGAATTCATCAATAGACCATCATAATATTCATTGTAATCACCACATGTTAACTAGGAAAAACTCAATATGATTGAGGGAATTTAAGAGAACAAGCAAGCACTAAGACACATCAAGTATTCACCAAGCTTCAATGAAAACTTTATTATCTCATTAGCTCATAGCAACAATCTCATAAAAACTACCCTTACAAATGAGAAATGAGGCCTTTATTTAGGTCCTCAATTACAGTGGGTGGCCCAGATGATTATAATAATTGATGGCCAAGATTGTTCCACATCAGCCCTAATTATTGTTGGGGCAAACAAAAGGAATTTACATTAATGCAACAAGAAATCCACTACTATAATGGGTCCATACTGTACAGATTGGAAGACATGATTAGATGATTGTTTGAAGAAGTTTTTTTTCTTACCTTTCCATTTCTCTTGGTTTTATAATTTTGTGTGGAATTTTGTTCAAGTTGTTCCATTTTGTACATGAGGGTTTGTAGGACATCAATTTTGTGCAAGCTTCAAAGAAGGGTCCATAGCTATGAATCCCAATATTGTTTTCTAATGGACTCTTGGGGAATGAAAATTATATGGGTCCTCTCAATGATTACAAGGTTTCAAGACTAGGTAATGTGTTTTTCTATTTTTCCTCACTAGTCCTAGGTCAAGTGCCTATGAGAATTTGATCTCTTGAGCATGTTGTTTGGAGTATAACAAGAGAAGGAGACTTGTTGAAGGGATGAGTGTTTGGAAGGAAGTTGGAGGAAGGTGAATAGACATTCTTGAGTATTAGATGTGTTTCCATGACCCCACTTTGCTATAGTTTCTTTGTAAACCAATCCTAATTAGGCTAATTAGGACTGTGTTTCTTAGTGAAGGAAAGGGAGTGCTAGAGTGGAACTAAGTCTTAGTGGTTTGGGATTCGATATAAATTTGAAAGAGTATCTAGAACCCTGATTTATTTTAAGATTTATTTGGAATTTTGGAAGTTAGACACCAAAAACCCCTTAAGAAGGCCTAATAGGGCTACTAGGTGAATTTGGGTTTGATGCATTGTGGAAGTGTGGGGATCAAATCAATGATGTATTTTGTGTTATGTGGATTTCCTAAGTCCATTTCATGCCTTGGAACAATTGGAGAAAACTATTTTTGTGTTTTCCTCATGTTTTCCTAGTTGTAGGGATTAGGTCCTAAAGCCATAATTTGGATGAATTTGATCCTTAGACCATGGGTGGTTGAAGAAGTTGGTATTATTGTTTTCTTCAGCATTTGGAGGATTTGAACTAATTATGACCTTGTGAGAAGGTTGGGGATTTTGTAACTTGTTGATTTGGTGTTAGAGTGGGAAAGCCCATTTGCACATTTCTAGTTGTGCACTCTGCATCAAGTGGACATGAGACATGTCCTCTTGTGATATAATTTTTGGCTTTTTGTCTTTTGAAATAATAATTTACCTGACTAAACAACCAAGAGAGGTATCAAAATCAATAAATGCTTTTCCCTTTGGTGTTTAATAACTTCAAATATAAACAGAAGAGGTTACTAATAATTATGTCATGAAAATAGAAAAGACATTCATAGTCAAATCTTTAAGAAATCTAATCACCTTCAACATCTCTATATATTTCCCTTAGCAAGTGAATAGAGAAGCTTCTATTTATGTATATGTATGTGTATATATACACAAATACACACACACACACACACACACACCATGTGTGTGTGTGTGTGTGTGTGTGTGTCTATGTATGTATGTATATATAGTGAAGCTTCTCTTTATATATATGTATGTGTATATATGCATATGTACACACACACACACATTCTATGTATGTATGTATGTATGTATATAGAGAGATATTTTTTAAGGTGCTTATTATGTGCTAAAATGTTGAGACACTTATATGCATCATTATATCCAAGATTTCTCAAGAATGAGATCTTAAATGGCAACTCATGGCTCTCTATTCATGGAGTGCAACGATTTGTAATGGAGGCCCTCTATTTGACCTAGTTTGTGCCCATGCAAGTACAACATAAAATGAGAGATTCAAAGAGGAAAATCTAGAGTTCTATTCTCCATGATAATCAAATATTCATGCAAATGAAGATGCAAACTAATGTAAATGATAACAATGCAAAGAAATGCAAGAAAGGAAATTTAATCTATGAAAGGATATAACAATGTAAGATTAATCAATGAAAGAACATATGACTCTAAATTGAAATGAAAATGTAAGGATGTTGCATGACAATGGAAGCCATGGATGCATGAGAGAAGAAGACAAGAAGAGAGAAGTTGTAATGAAGCTCCAATGTCCAAACCCTAATGCTCAAAATCCTCCAAAATTGCTCTCCAAACCTACAACATAACAATACTATAGCAACTAACATCTATATAAATGAGAAGGAGAGGGCTCCTTATAAAGGAAAGTGTGGAGGTGGGAGGCTTCTCACAAGAGCAATGTGGTATAAATCCCTAAAAAGGCAAGTAAGAGGAAAAAGTCTACCACTTAAAGATATTTGCAAAAAAAAAAATCTTTATAAGATTTTGTTTGACTTATTTCCTTTTTTCATCAAAAAGAGAGCTTTAAGTGAGGATTTATTTATTTAATTAAAAGTGAGATTTTAATTAAATAAGAAAAAAATATTTAATTTAAAGAGAGATTTTATTTTAATTAAATAAGATTATTTTATTTATTTAAAAGAGATATTTTCTTTTAATTAAATAAGATAAGATTATTAATTAAAAGGAAGATTGTCTTTAATTAACTAAGACTATTTTATTTATTTAAAAGGGATGTTCTCTTTTAATTAAATAAGATTATTGATGAAATGATCAAACATTAGGAAATGTTGAAATAATTAAATTAATTGTAATTTGTTCAAGGAAAATGATTTGAATTAATTCAATAAAATATTGGGATGCATTGATTTAGGAAATTGATAAATTAATTTAGGAAATTGATAAATTAAAAAATGGGCCCCATAGTTTACAGGACCATTTTAGGGTGCATACATTTGTCCCTCTTTGACTAATGTGTGATCATTTCAAAAATACATGTAGTCAAAGAATGCAGTTGAGTGTGAGGTCAATTTGGGATCACAAAATAACACAAATGTGTGGTCAACTTAGGAACACATTAGGACAAAGAATACAATTTTTTGATAACAATTTTGTCTTGACAAAGACAATGTTGTCCCAGGCAGAACAAAGATTGATAAAGATGAATCAAGGATTGAAATTTGATAGGTACTACCCCCTCATGATCGAAATCAAAATGAAATAGAGGAGAAATAACAAATTGATAAATTTGATCAAATCAAACTAAACATAAGGTTCTTGATGTAAAATGAAAAATATAAGGATCACAAAACCAAGTTAGATCATCAATCATGAAAGATTATACCCCAAAGTTGAATTAGAAGAAAAGAAGTGGGGTGAAAGAAAATGGAAGATAGAAGTTTGGAAGAGGTGGAAAGAAATGTAAAGAAGGAAGAGAATTTGCCTCAAGAAAGAGAATGCCTCAAAATCAATCAACTGTTTAAGATAGAAAATTTTGATTGAGATCACAAAAGAAGATAAGGAAATGAAGATCAAGACATGACTGCAGTTGATTAAAAGTCCAAAAGAAAGATGAAGGAAAACCCTCTCAAACTCATAATGCAGTCTAAAAATGTGAAGTAACATAAATTTTAACAATGCAAGCTACATGAAAATACAAAGTTGTATTTGCAATAGAGAAACTATAACATAGGATTTTGTGTTCATCATTTATGAAAGAATGTGAAGGAACTTATTTTCATCATTGGGCCATTATTAATGAACATTGAAAAATCACACAATCATTACTAGTCACAAGCACAACTATGAATATATTAATGTGATTTATATCGGATTGGAATGTGGAAAGATTCTAACATAAGCATCAAAGACATAAAGGTCAAGATGACTTCGATGATAGCTTACCCAATTTAATGTAGCAAAACTATGCTCACATCATGGCATAAATGCTGGGAGGACCATAAGAATGGTTGTTTCAACAATAGTCAAGGATGATGCCTCAAATCTCCTAAGTGCTTCAAGGGGACAACAAGAGACACTCTAGAGTTTTAAGACCACACCCACAAGTAGAAAGGAAAGAAAAATATGCCCTATGCCCCAAGTCCTCTAGCTATGCATACCAAAGAGACTTATTAGATAAAGAAAGTCAACAAAAATTAATAACAGTCAACACACAAAGAAAAGATCATGACATAACTTAAGCATTAAGTATTTGTGTTTTAAAAATTTAAGTGTGTTAACTTATACTGAGTTCTAAGGATAAGGATCAAATTCTTGCAAGTAGGTAAGATCATTGACAAAACTGGGTAAGACCAAACCAATAAGTGTTAAGAAAAACACTTGATGTCAAGGGTTGTATTGAAAAATACAGCTGTGGCAGTGTTTAAAAAAAATCATTCGCGAGGTGTCCTAAAGACTAACGCATCCAAGAGACCAAAGCTAACACAATTATGCCCCCTAGAGAAAGACAAAGACCAATTCTAGACTAAGAAAACAAGGAAAATGAATGATGGAGAAAGGCTAAGTGTCGAGGACATACACTAAGAAATAGGGGTGCAAAGGCCTCAAGTAGTGTTCGTTTCCAGGTTTTCACCACTTGGATCTTATTGCAATTTATTTTTTAATTTTTATTTTTCGAATTATTTTCTTTTTTTTTGGAATATATAATTTTTTTGGAGATACATCAAAGTTCCTATTGCTAGGTATTCACTAAGATGATCATTTTTTTAAGGACATTTTCCGATTTTTAGAATTTTTGACAATATATCATTTTTTTTGGATTTTTTGAAACATATCATTTTTTTGAATTTTTTGAAAGATATAATTTTTTTTGGATTTTTGAAATCTATATATATTTTTGGATTTTTTTTAGGATCAATAAATATATACAAAGGATGCCCCTAGATAGAATGAGCATCAAACTCCCAAGCAAGATCACATCGTGTAATCCCAATATCTAGCAAGGTGGTGGACAAGAGGGATTAACAAGTTGGTGAAAGAGATGCAAGACAAGAGAATGAAGGAGAATGAAGTGCAAAAATACTCAAGGGAAAACTCCTCAAGAGTACCCAAGCAAGGGAAAAATTGTCATTTAAAGCACATTTGGACAAGCAATGAAAGACCAACATAGGATAAGTCATGAAAGTGTAATGCAAAAGAAGGAAATGATGCAGTCCAAAGGAGTAGAAATGTCAAGAGGCTTCATAGCATCATGTTTTACTCTTTTTTATTAGATGAAGACAAAATGAGAAAAGGATAGAAAAAGACTAGAATGGAGCAAAATAGATATGAAGGCTAAACATGAAAGGAATTAAAGAAAGATCATCGTAAGATAGCTCATAAGATAGCCAAATGTTCGTGTATAGGTCAACATTGTCAAGATCAAAGAAAGATAATGAAATGGATAAAAGATGTAGAAGAACTATGTATGATTCTTGATTTCCAGGTTTTCATCACAATACTTATCCTAGGCGCCACAAGGGAGTGGTTTTCACCATAGGAAAAATTTATTGCTCTTTAATTTTGCTACCAAGGTGCCTTATTACCAAGTTTTCACCAAGGCACACTTTCAATTTTTTCATTTTTTATTCTTTTTAAAAAATTTTTTTTGGAAGAAGGAAAACCTTTTAGATAATGCTCTTTGAAAGGATAAACCATGATATGCCAAGGATTCAAAATGATATTCTCAAAGATGCTGATAGGGAAAGGAGGATGGAAGAGAAAAATGGAAGATAAGGTTTTATACAAAGTGAGTGAGGTTGGAAGATAGGAGGAATAGGAGGATGAGGAAAAATTATAGAAGGTAGAAGGATAGTGAATGGAAGGTTTGTGAAAGGGTAGATAGAAAGGAAGGCGAGATCAACATCGGCACACACCTTAAAGGGTGGTAAGAGGATGGAGGAGACCTAAATGAAGGAATTCGTAAAGGAATATGGTGAATGTATAGAAGAGGTTGTGGTTTAGGTGCATGGAATGGAATAATGCTTTTGGAAGAAGATGAAGTGGAAGTCTTTGGAAGCCTGAATGTCAACCTCACTTGTTGCTCAACATTAGAATCTTTCAAGAGAGACTTTGGAATCCATATAGCCATAGACATTTCATTTCTTTTTGATGATTTAAAGAGAATATATTCAATGATGGATTTGGAACCTATATATTTTTTTCAGTTCTCTTCTTAGATATCTCTTTTAACTTTATGCCCCTATGTTGATTAGAGGAGACATGGTGATCTTATCTTTAGATGGATTCTTGTATTTCTTGTATTGAAAATTCAAGTTACTTCCAAAAGACTTGGTACTTGTGGAAGAAGAAGGATGATATGACTAGTTTAGATGGGTAGGTGGATGTAAAGGATTCAAGGATATGCATCTATGTTGATCTTGAGGAAAGATAGGAGATGGAGGGATGTAAGGTCCCAAGATGGATGAAGAATTAGGAGAGTTAGGAGGGGAAAATGAAGGGACATAAGGACCCAAGAGGGAAGGAAGATGTAAAGCCCTTGGTATTGGTGGAGGAAGTCCAAGGATGGACGTAGAAGATGAGAAAGGATAATCAATAAGTCCATCAACATCTATATGACAATAAGGGATATCAACATCTTTAGAGTGAGCATTGGGATTTTTAATAGGACCATGATCATCTTGAATAGGAGAAACTTATTTGATAGGATTGTTTGAAGCTTGAAAATACTTAGGAAGAGTAGAAAGTGGAAGCAAACATGGAGTGGTAGAACAAAAAGATGGAATACTTTGATCTTGACAAGTTTCTTTGGATAGAATAGGCATAGAACTTTGATTACGCCTTTTAGTAAGCTCAAGAGAAATAGTGGGAGTAGTGTTTTCATCATACTTAGGAGGTGGATAAGACATAGGATATGGAAGAGTGAGATCTCAAAGGAGATGAAGGGGTGCTTGATCTTGATCTTTCTTGACATTTTCTATCTTTAGCCTTTTGAGAGTCCTCTTGACATGGATCCACTTCTAAGGACAAGGGATAATATAAGGTTTGAATGATAGTATCTTGAGGAGATAGTGAATGACTAGTTTAGGTGAGCATAGTAATCATAGCATCACATGGAGGTTGAGCATCTTTAGTCTTAGTAGCATGAAAAAGGTTTGCAATGAAGTGTAGATTAGGTTGAGTTTCTTTTAGAGGTATCCCTTGAGGATAACTATAGGGAACCACATGAAAAGCATTAGGAACTTTGTTTGATGGAATAATTTTGGATATCTTTGAAGTTTTAGGAAGTTGATGAGTATTGGAAGAAGTGGAGATGTCAATGATACCATCACTAGAAATAGGTTCATCAACATGATCTTTCTCAAGAGAAACATCTTCATTACATAAGTCATTAGGAATTTCAACATCAATGATTCCATCATCAATAAGATCTAGAATTTTACATTTCAAGATAATGAAATCATCATTTTTATGACCTATATTTCTATGGTAACTACAATAGTGATCATCTCCCCACCATGGAGGTTTCACCTCGGGTTGATAAGGTCTATATTTTTATGGTAAAGTAATTATCTTGTTTACAACTAAGGTCTCAAGCACCATGTCATATGAAAATCCCAAAGGAGTAAAAGTTCTCTCAAAAGTATGTCTAGGACCATTTTTGTCATTCTCCTCTTGGTCAAAGATAGGGCCATCATGAAATATTGGCATATGCTCAAAGGAGTTTTTACTCACTTTCTCTCTCAAGAGGTCTTTGGATCTAGAAGATGAAGATAATTTATGTATTGGGGTAGAAGATGTAGAGCTTAAAGAAGATGATTCATGTAATGATCTAATCTTCTCCTTTAATAATTTTTCAAATTTAGATTGCATTCCCATTATGCACTTAGTAGTGTGTGCCTAAAATGTGGGCACACTACTATGGGTCATTATATCAAGATTTCTCAAAAGTGAGGTCTCGAATGGTGACTCATAGCTCTCTATTCATGGAGTGCAAGGGTTTGAAATGGAGGCCCTTAGTTTGACCTAGTTCATGACCATGCAAGTACACCATGAAATGAGACATTCAAAGAGGAAAACAAAGAGTGCTAGTCTCCATGATCATCAAATATTTATGAAAATAAAGATGCAAGCTAATCTAAATGATAACAATGCAAAACAAAGCAAGATCTAATATATGAAAGGAAATATGACTCTAAACTAATATGAAAATGCAATGATAAAAGCCCATAATGAAAGCCATGGGTGCAAGAGAGAATGAGACAAGAAGATAGAAGTTCTCCACAAAAGCTTTAGCATTCAAAACTCCTTCAAAATTTGCTCTCCAATCCTGCAGCATAACAATAGCATAATCATGGGTATCCAAAATGAGGAGAGGGCTCTCCCTTATAAAGAAGGTTGGAAAATCTAGATTGAGAGGAAAAATATTTAATCAAGGGTGGAGAAATAATGATCCATGTGAAATAAGGATCCACCAATGAGAAAAGAGGAGTGGTTGAGAAGAAAGTGGAAAGATAAGTCCCACTTAGAAATATGTGCATTTAAGTGTAGAGAAATTAAATAAAAGATTTATTTAATTTCCTTTTTCATCAAAAAGAGATATTTAAGTGGGATTTTCATTTAATTAAAAGGGAGCAATTTTTTTAATTAAATATGAGATATTTAATTAAATTAAAAGAGGGGTTTTTCTCTTAATTAATTAAATGTGGATGAATTATTTAATTAAAAGAGAGGTTTTCTTTTAATTAAACGGGAACTTATTTTATTTAATTAAAAGAGGAGATTTTCTTTTAATTAAATAAGACTTAGGATAAAATGATCAACCTTAGAAAAATATAATAATTGAATTTGATCAAGGAAATTGATTTAAATTGATTTAATAAAATATTACACACCATTGATTTAGGAAATTTGATAAATTGATAAATTGAATAATGGGGGCCCATAGTTTAGGTGACCATTTTAGGGTGCATACATTTCCCCCTCTTTGACTAATGTGTGATCGATTTGGGAACACATGTAGTCAAAGAAAGAAATTGAAGTGTGAGGTCGATTTGGGATCACAAAACAATCCAGATGTGTGGTCGAATCGGGAACATATCAGGACAAAGAATACAAAAAAAATTTGACTTAAAAAAGTCAAGGATAAAATTGATAAAACTGAATCAAAGATTGAATTTGATAATTACTGCCCCCTCGTGATCGAAATTGAAATGAGATAGAGGAGAAACAACAAATTGATCAATTTGATCAAATTGAACAAAAGATAAGGTTCTTGATGTAAGATGAAAGATATAAGAATCATAGAACTAAGGTAGATCATCAAGCATGAAATATTATGCCCCAAAGGTGATTTAGAAGAAAAGAAGTGGGAAAAAAGAAAATGGAAGATAGAAGTTTGAAAGATATAGAAAAAAATAGAAAGAAGAAAATAAAATGCTCCAAAATCAATCAACCTTTTAAGATAGAAATTTCGATTGAGATCATGAAAGAAGATAAGGAAATGAAGATCAAAACATGACCACAGTTGATTAAAAGTCCACAATAAAGATGAAGAGAGAACCCTCTCAAACTCATAATGTAGCCTAAAAATGAAAACTAACATGAAGTCTAATAATGCAAGCTACATGAAAATGCAATGGTGTACTTGCAAAAGAGCAACTGTAACATAGGATTTTTGTGTTCATCATTTGTTAGAGAATGTAAAAGAACTTATTTTCATCATTGGGCCATTATTAATGGACATCAAAAAATTAGACAATCATCACTAGTTACAAACGCAACTATGAAAATATGAATGTGATTTATATTGGATTGGAATGTGAAAAGATTCTAGCATAAGCATCAAAGACATAAAGGTCAAGATGACTTTGATGTTAGCTTACCCAATTTAATGTAGCAAAACCATGCTTGCATCAAGGCATAGATGCCAAGATGACTAGAAGAATGGTTGTGCAAAAATAGTCAAGGATGATGCCTCAAATCTCCTAAGTGTTTCAAGGGGACAACAAGAGACACTCTAGAGTTTCAAGACCACACCCACAAGAAGAAAACAAATAAAAACATGCCCCATGCCCCAAGTCCTCTAGCTATGCATCCTGGAGAGACTTATCAGACAAGAGCACTCAGCAAAAAATCAATAACAGTCAGCACACAAAGAAAAGATCATGACATAGCTCAAACATTAAGTGTTTGTGTTTAAAAATTTAAGGGTGTTAACTCATACTGAATTTTGAAGATAAGGATCAAATGCTTGTAGGAAGGGAAGATCGCATGATGATACTGGGTAAGACCAAACCAATAAGTGTTAAAAAACACTCGATGTCAATGGTTGTATTGAAAAATATAATTGGGATGGTGTTGAAAAACACCGTTTGTGAGGTATCCTAAAGGCTAACGCATCCAAGAGACCAAAGCTAACATAGTTATGCCCCTTAGACAAAGACCAATTCCAAACCAAGACAACAAGGACAAGGCATGATGGAGAAAGGCTAAGTGTCGAGGACATGTGCTAGGAAATAGGGGTGTAAAGGCCTCAAGTAGCGCATGTTTCCAAGTTTTCACCACTTGGATTTTTTTATTTTTTATTTTTTTCAGGACTTTTTATTATTTTTTTTGTATTTTTGCTACCAAGGTGCCCGTTTCCAGGTTTTCACCAAGGCACCTTTTTTTTTTTTTTGAATTTTTGGAATATATAATTCTTTTGGAGATACATCAAAGTGCATATTGCTAGGTTGTCACTAAGATGATCATTTTTTTAGGACATTTTTCAATGTTTAGCATTTTCACAATATATCATTATTTTGGATTTTTGGAATATATCATTTTTTTTTGGAGATACATCAAAGCACCTATTGCTAGGTTGTCACTAAGATGATCATTTTTTCAAGACATTTTCCAATTTTTAGAATTTTCACAGTATACCATTTTTTTGGATTTTTGAAATATAAATTTTTTTTTTTGAATTTTTAAAATATATCATTTTTTGAATTTTTTTTAGGATCAATAAATATGTACAAAGATGCCCCCAGATAGAATGTGCATCAAACTCTCAAGCAAGATCACATTGTTTAGTCCAATGTCTAGCAAGGTAGAGGACATGATGGAACAACAATCTAGTGGATATGATGGATAAATAAGGAGTGTATGAAGCAAGTGGAAGTGATCTTCAAAGACTGACTCCTCAAGAGTACCCAAGCTAGGGAAAAATTGTCATGTAAAGAACATTTGGACAAGAAATGAAAGGCTAGTATAGGATTATTCAAGAAGCATAATGTAAAAGTGGGAAAGATGCAATCCAAAATAGTAGACATGTCAAGAGACTTCATAGCATCATATTTTACTCTATTTTATTAGATCAAGACCAAAGGGGTAAATGGGAAAAGGGTAGCGAAAGACTAGAATGAATGGAGGGAAATAGATGTGAAGGCTAAACATGAAATGAATGAAAACAAGATAATCATAAGATAGCTCTCAAAATAGCCAAATGTTTGTGTATAGGTTAACATTGTCAAGATCAAAGAGAGAAGATGAAATGGATGAAAGATATAGAAGAACTACACATGATGCTTGATTGTCAGTTTTTCATCATAGTACTTATCCAAGGTGCCACAAGGAAGTGGTTTTCACCATAGGATGAATTTATTTCTGTTTACTTTTGCTACCAAGGTGCCTGATTACCAGGTTTTCACCAAGGCACATTTTCAATTTTTTCATTTTTTTCATTTTTCATTTTTCATTTTTTTTTTCTCAAATTTTCAATTTTTTTGAAGTTTTTTGGAAGAATTCAAGCTTTATAGATAATGCTTCTTGAAGTTTTAAACCATGACATGAAAAGGAGTTCAAATGGTATGCTCAAAGATGTTGATAGGGAAAGGAAGATGAAACACAAAAATGGAGGATATGGCTTTATGCAAGTGAGGGAGACTGGAAGATGGAAATGAAGGCAAGATCAACATCAACACACACCTTGAAGGGTGGCGAGAGGATAGAGAAAACATGCATGAAGGAATATGTGAAGGAATATGGTGAGTGGATAGAAGAGGTTGCAGTTTAGGTGCATAGAATGGAAGAATGCTTTTTAAAGAAGATGAAGTGGAATTCTTTGGAAGCTTGAATGTCAATTTCAATTTTTGTTCAACATTAGACCCTCTCAAGAGAGACTTTGGAATCCATATAGCCATAGGCCTCTTTTCATTTCTTTTTGATGATTTAGAGATAATATCTTTAATGATAGATTTTGGAACCCATACTTGTCTTATAATTTTTTTCTTAGATATATATTTTGACTTTATGCTCCCATGTTGATTAGAGGAGACATGGTGGTCTTTTTTATATGGATTCTTGAATTGCTTCTTTTTCTTGTATTGAACATTTAGGTTACTTCCAAAAGACTTGGGACTTGTGGAAGAAGAAGGATGATATGACTGGTTTAGGTGAGTGGGTGGATGAAAAGGATTTAAGGATATGCATCTATGTTGATCTTGAGGAAAGATATTAGAGGGAGGGATATAAGGACCCAAGCTGGAAGGAAGACATGAAGCATTTAGTATCAGTGGAGGACGTCCATGGATGGATATGGAAGATGCAAAAGGGTAATCAATAAGTTCATCACCATCTATATGGCAATCAAGGACATCAACATCTTTAGAGTGATCATTAGAATTTTTAATAGGATCATGAACATCTTGAATAGGAGCAACTTCTTTGATAGGAGTACTTGAAGCTTGAGAAGACTTAAGAAGAGTAGAAAGTGGAAGGGAACATGGTGTGGTAGAACAAGAAGATGGAAGACTTTGATCTTGACAAGGATCTTTGGATAACATAAGCATAGAATTGTTCTCTTGATTTTCAATAGGCTCAACATTGGAAGTAACAACATCATTTTTAATAACCTTAATAGAAGTATCATCTTTGGAAGGAGCAAGTGTACTACGGTCATTGTTATTGTCAATAAGCTCAGTGGTGCAAGCAGTATCTTGATCTTGCTTAGGAGAGGACTTAGGACATGGTGGACTAAATGAGAAAGGGCGTAAGGGATCAAAAGAACCATGAAATGTATCAGAGACATCGTGAAAATAATTGGATGACATTGAGGGTTCTTGATCTTGATATTTCTTTATATTCTTTTCTTTATCATTTTTAGAGTCCTCTTGACATGAAGCCACTGCTAAGGAGAAGGAAGAATGTTGGAATTGTATGGAAGACTTTGGAATAGATGATGGAGGACTAGCTAAAGTAGGCATTATAGTGCATGAAAACTTAGGCTCTTTAGGTTTAGAATTATTGGAAGTATTTGTAGCTGAGTGAAGGTTAGCTTGAGTTTCTTTAAGAGGTAGCCCTTGAGGATAACTATAAGGAATTGCATGAAAAGCATTAGGATCTTTGTTGGATGAAGGATTTGTAGAAGATTTGAGAGACTTAATATCTTTAGGGGATGTATGAATAGTGAAGGAAGTAGAAGATGGAAGAGAACCATCACGAGACAAAGGTTCAACATTAACATGATCTTGCTCAAGAGTGTAATCTTTATTTTCAACATGAGCATTTTGAGAAGAGAAACTCTTGTGGTATTGATGTTTTATTTCAGCTGAAAAAAATGCTTTCTCTTCCTCAAAAAATGCTGATTTATCATTTAGGTATTGTTCACAAAATTTATCAATGTTGTTTTCACTATTTGAGTCATATGGATTACCATCAATATCTATATGTGACTCATCCCCTTTAAACACAAGCATAGGACTAGGAGGACTTTTAGGATGCATAGGAATATAATAGTCATCATCATCATAATCATTGTCACTATAGGCATTATAGATAGGCATATCACAAGACTTTTCATGTTGTTCATTATGGTCTATCTCAATAAGAGGAATAAGACTCTTGGTAGAAGTAGAAGAAGAATGATATCATGAAGAAGAGGTAGGTGAAGACCTACATGAATGATATTTAGAAGAATCATCATAAGACTTGGAATATGAAGAATGAGAATGATATTTAGAAGAATCATGATAATACTTAGAAGATGAATAATGTGAATGATATTTAGAAGAATCATCATAAGACTTAGAAGATGAAGAATCTAAATGATATTTAGAAGAATCATAGTGAAGCTTGGAAGATAAGGAATATTTGGAAGAAGGATATTGTGATCTAATCTTGCACATGATCCTAGAAAAGGTGTCTGATTTATCCATTTTTTAAATCATTTTTGTCGCAATGTTAGCATCCATGTATCTATTGGAGCGACAACACTTTTCAAATTCAAGAAGGAGGTGGATTTCATCTGAGCTCAAATGAGGATCCCTAAAAAGATATCCAAGATCCATGGTTGTAGAAGAAAAGGAATCAAGCATGAAAGAAGAGAAAGAATGAATAGAAGAAGGTAGATTATATGATAATAGGAGGAAAAGAATCAAGAGGACATGAAGAAGAGGAAGAATGGAAATGGAAGATTAGAAAGACATGGAAGATGAAAAGAAAGAAGACCAAGAGTCATTTTGGGAAATTTGATACCATTTGAGATCATTTGAATGTTGAGCAACATATAATAGCACTTGTAATCAACATGAAAAAAAAGATAATAGTTGATAGGATAACCCTAAGAAACATTGGTACCAAACTAGGATAGTAAAAGCTCTCACTTGTCTAAAAGAGATGTGATAAGATAAAATATTGCAATAGGCATGAACCAACACTGGCACAAAGGTTCCCACAATTTTGGGTGAAAACCGTAGCACATATGGACCAGGAGGATGATCTACCCAAATTATAAATAATTAAACTTGAATTTTAATGAAAGTGGATGGAAAAGAGATTACCAAGATTCTCCAAGCATAATATCAAAGGATCCAAAGGTATATCTTTCTCAACAAGGATGGTCTCTAACTCACCAACTCCAAACAAGGTCTCTTGTGAAATCAATGATTACTAATTCAAGAGGTCAAAACACAATAACCCAAAGTGCAAGAAGGCTTCTAACAATGGGGTAAGTAGCCTAATCCAAATAGGATCAACTTAGGGAGACTAGAAATAACAGGATAAGAAAGTTATTTGATTGTAAAGTCTCAACTCAAGAACTCAAATTTTGTTTATTTTAAATATCCAACTAAATGTATCTATAGATTCTTAATCATGAACCAAGCACATAAGATAGCAATCAGGGATTTCAAGAAAATGTCTTCAAACAATGAGCAAGGGACAAAGCAACCTTGCAAATGAATCATAATAGTGTCATAATATCAATCTAATCCCTAAAATCACTACTGTGTATGTTCTCAAAATGTTTTTCAATCATGCACATAGTCTTAGAAAAGAAAATTTGGTAGCACTATGGTTCTTAGTCATGATCAACTTTTCAACTTTTGCAATCTAGACTGGGTGAAATCCAATCCCGGTGCACTAGGATTTTGACATATTCTAAGAATTTAATCAATTAGAGATACTGAGGAGATCTAACAGCCCAACAAAAGACTACACCTATGAGGATTTCCTCCACAAGGATGGTGGTGACGCTATTTTCTCTTGGATTAGAGAAGTATTTGTTGGGATGGTTGATGGTTTCAGCAGGAAGTCCGAGGGGCAGTCACCTAATATGGACTTGAGAGGAGATTGTTCTTAGATGAGTCTTGGTTGGAGACTTGGGTATCTTGATGAGAATTCTCATTCCCTACTCTTGGTCTACTTGGTGGTTTGCTACTTGAGAGGTATAGCCCATTGTTTCTCTCAGTTGCATTATATTTATGCTTGTCTTTCATGGATGTGGATCTTGAGCTATGGTACATGAGTTAGTTCTGGAGGGTTCATTTGAGAGATGGTTTAGCATTGGTTATCTCCATGTGCATATGTTGTTATGTTGGTTGAGTTTGGGAGATGGTTTTATATTGGGCATTTTTTTCCTTGGATTAGGAATGGTTATTTCTTGGTTTAGGAATGGTTTTATTGAGTTTGATCTTCTTGTGAGAGGCTTACATCCATGATATGTTATATGGTATAGTTTGGGTATTGTTGAGGCTTCTTGTTGGGGTTTAATGGAGGAGATCATACGTGCACAGTTTACATCTAGAGGTGTGTGTAGAAGGACATGATACAGGTTATGATTTGCATGGTTTCTCTGGTCTTGGTTATCTTCCTAGATGTTCAATTTTGCTTACATTAGATTTGAGATTGGTTGGAGATTGTGATCACTGGTTTGTGCTCATGCATGTCATGTGAGAGATGACATGGTTATTCCTTTATCTCTTTCCTCTGTTGGTTGTGATGAACTTGGGAGAACATTGGAGACTTGTTATGAGATTTATTCTTGTAGGATATCAGTTTATGTATTGTGGATGTCCTTGATACTACATGGATTCACTTCTTTGAGATGTGTTGAGTGGATTGGCTATAGATTTGACATTATCTTTTGCAGTGAGAGCTTCTTGATATATATGTGGCAAGTATTGCTCTTGAGGCTTGTGATTGCAGGTTATAGATTGGATATGTCGGTGATATAAGATTCACTTGTTATACCTTTGAGGTATGGATAGTTGGATGGGTTTGGCACTTTGCTGTAGGTGCTATTTCAGTTATGGATATTTTGACAACTACAGATACATGTGATTACCTTTGGATCAGGTTTTCTTGTGCTTAGAATTTCAGATGGTACAGGATTTTATGATCTTCTAATGCGATAGGTTGGGTGGCTTTTTTCTCTTTGGATGGCTACTATATATGTCCAGTGGGAGTGGCATAATAGGAGGTGAGATAATTCATGTTCGAGATGCTGGATACTTTGATTTTGTTGCAGGTACCAGGATGGAGCACTTGGTGTATTTTGATCCATGATGGTGGATGTGCTGGGAGGGATTGTTCCCTTGTTCATTTTGTGTGGCTACGTATTGACCCTATGCAATGTATACAACAAGTGGGAGATTGTTGAGATAATGGGTGTTGCACACATTGCATAATATTGTCATTTTATTATTTTATTTTTGTTATGTAATGTTGTACCTAGATGGACGTGCAACATATAAAGATTCCTATGGGATATACTTGATGAGTTGTATTGTAACATTGTGATAATATTTTATGTAATTATTTAATATTGGGAAAAAGAATTAAATGCCCAATATTAAATGGGGGGTTAGTGGGTTAGGTAGCACATGGTTTATGTAATACCACTTAGTGGTTTTGTGGGACTTGCTACTATATAAGCAGCCACAAGGGTAGTTGTTGTAGAGAGAGTAAGAGTGACAAGGAGAAGACAAAAGGCAAGAGTTGAGTGGGACAAGGCTTGACAGGTTAGCCAAGGGAGCATCTGTGAAGGTTGAAAGCATGGCATGGGATGTGTGGATTCATGCTTGTTCACATAGTTTGCTCGGTTGTGGCTATGGCCATAAAAGCTTCTATGGTTGTATGACAATGATATTTTTGCTGAATAATACATAGTGATGAATGCTTTTGGAGGCTGGGTTTTTTCCCTCAATGAGGGTTTCTCAGGGTATATCTTGTGTCACAATTTTGTGGGTATGTTGTCTATTCTCTTGCATGTGAATTTTAATTTCGTGTTTTTAGATCTATTATGGGTTATGTGAAAATGGTTATATTCTTTGTTGCCAAGTTTCCTTACAAGTGGTATCAGAGCTATGGTTTTATTATTGTAACCCTAGATTGAATCCATGGGAATGCATGAGAGGATAAAAGAAAGGGCAAGATATATGAATGATTTATTGCAGATCTGAGGGTTTTGGGTTTGCTGTTATGATGGGATGTTAAAAGATTTGGGCATGTGAAATTGTTGGACAAAAGGATTTTTTTGGATGTTTCATTTAAATGAGGGTTTTGGGGGGGTAGCTTGCAGAAATGACCTCCTGGGTAAAAACAGACCTCACCATTGGATTCGGGTCGACATTTTCATAAATTTTGATATATAATATGCCCTAGTTTGGCCATGTTAAGAGGAAATGAAAGAGATTTTTTGTTTCAGCCCATGATGGCCGTCAAATTTAATCCCGTCGGAATTTTTGTCACTGCAAAAATAAAAAATAAAAAATCGTACTGAAAATGGTAAAAAGGCTGTCTTAGTAAAATGGCCATAACTTTCTCTCAGAATATTGAATTTCAGAGTTCTTACAGGCGTTGGAAAGCTAATTTAGAGCACTACAAGATGGTGTAAGTTTGGTTCTATAATTTTGAAATTTTGTCAGATTTTAAAAGCCCTAAAGTCAGATGTTGTTTATTTTGAGCACAAATTGGAGCATATCTTGGGCATACAGAGTCGGATTTTGGACTTCGAGTAGTCAACGGAAAGCTCTTAGAGAGCTCTACAAATTGGTTCAAATTTGGTACAGGTTTGACATGATTTATTTTGGTGATATATTGATCTAAACAGTTTATAGGTATATTTTGACTATGGTAACATTGTGAGTTTATGGCATTGGAGATTTAAGATTTGATGTCATTGTATACTCAGTTCATATTTAAGTTTGTTCTCATGATGATATGGTTATCAGTGTTTGGTTTGGATATGCATGATGACTTGTTGGGTCTACAAGTTGTGCAGTGTTGTAAGTGGTTTATACTTACAGATTGGATTTATAGCTTGGTTATGGGTTGTCTTTGCCCATTGATCTTTCATTATTGATGCATATTCAGATTGGTGGCTTGGATTTGGGTTGTCTATGCCCTAAGTCACATGATTTGCTGATTTTATCTTCATGTAGAAGGGATGAGATATTGTTACCAGGGACAATCATGGTGGAGGATTGTGGTTGACTATTTTATGCTGACAAGTTGGACATATTGAGAGCCAGATGCTTGGTTCATGGATGTGATCATGGTGTTATGGATTTTGGCATGACATGATTGGATATACAGGTACATCCTTGATGTTCATTAGCTTGGATTTTTGATTCAGTTATGGTGGTATATCTTCTTGGTTGAGGATCATGGTTATTTGGTTTCTTTTGAGGAGCTCATGATGTGCACTTTGAGTTCTTTGATAGTTTGATGCCTTGGTTGATTCTCATGGTTAGAGGATGGGTTTTTCATCATGATGTCATGGATAGCTTGGATACACAGTTTAGTGGGAGCTTGTGACAGTGATGGGGTGACAGTGCAGGATTAGTTCCTGGTTTGGTTTATATCTTCTTGGTTTGGAGAGGATGGATTTTATGATGCCATAGGTGACTTGCTACCACAGTTGAGTGGGAGTTGGTGGCATTGATATATTTATTGAGTGTTTGCAGATGTTGGAGGTTTGTCTTAGATCCTATTGCTGCAGAAGCGTCTTTGACATTTGCATGGTACACTTGTTATCTTCATGGTGTTTGAAGATGGTTAGATCTTGAGGACTCATGAAGTTCTTGGATATCTTCATGGTATGTGGAGATGGTTCTTTCTGGTATGTGGAGATGGTTTTCTTCATGGTGTAATGTGATGGTTGCATCTTGAGGACTCATAGGGTTCTTGGCAAAGGTGTGGTTTATGCTTTTATTTGGCATGTTATCCTTGGTATGAGGATGGTTTCATTATTACGTCATGGTATACTCTTGATACGAGTTTAGAGTTGTGACATGTTATAGTATGTTCATGTGGATCATGTTATCTCTTTAGTTGAGATGGTAAGATCATGTTGTCATGTTTATGTTCTTGAGGCCCAACAATTGGTATCAGAGCTTGGTTTTGGCCTGGTCATGGGTTCAAATCTCCTCGGTGCCTTCCCGACCCGCATAAGCACTTGGTATGCGCATCGAGGGGGAGATTGTTGGGTGATGCGACATGCTCCCCTGCCCACAGGTGGTTAATTATGTGGTGTTCCATGTTCACTAATAGTCATGGCTTTTGGTGCAACGACAAATGGGCCCAACACCAATAAAGGGAATGTCCACTCTAGTTTAACTCTCTCTAATCAAGGTAGACTCACAAAGTTGTACCACATGGAGACTTGGTTTGGATTCAAGGGTTCCAAGTTTTTGATGTGCCCAAAAGGGAACATAGTGTTAGTGTAGTTTTTTATTTTTTCTATTTCACTAGGTTTTTCCTACAGTTTTAATAATCTTGCTTAGGTTAATAAAGCATGTCTTATTAGGTGAATGGTTGTGAGGTGTCACCTTCCTACATGTGAGCATCCATTAGCTATCTTGGGAAGATACTTTGCTATCTTTAGGTCGATAGATGGTTACTCCTCATTGGTTGGTGTTGCCACCTCCTCCCTCTTCCTAGCCTATATAAGCATGCTACCTGGCTTGTATTTGCATCTCTTGATTTTGCGTCCTCTTAATGCTATTTTGCTTCTAGCATTTGCATTACTCTCTTGGAGACTAACTCTATGATGCTATTTTGATTTTGTATCATTTGCATTCATAGTTTAGATATTTACTCTTTGCACTAGTTTTCTGGGTTATTAATCTTTTCAGATTCTAACATGGTATCAGAGCTTTTCTATGTGCAAGAGTAGATTTTAGTTTCCTTATTTGAGAGATTCGGGGGGGGGGGGGAATAAAATTTATTGTAGTTTTTTGAAAAATGAAGTATGCTCTTCTCTTGCATCTTTGGATGATCCTGAGAATCAAAAAAGTTTTGACAAAAAACAGTTTTCTTTGGGGTTTCAATCTCAAATCTGACAACCAACTTGCATATTTAGAGTTTTCAATCAGTTTTGCAAGTTCCAGCATGCCATTGATGGACTTAGGAAGCTGATCCAGCATTTGCATGTCATATTCTGGTTGTTGGGGTCATTTTTTGATTTTTGGAGCCATTTTTTACTGTTAAAAGTGTTTGATTTACACTACAACAACATCTTTTGTACATCAGCAAGAAAAATACTTTTTGAATTTTGTTCACAGCCCCAAAAAACCATCTGGGTATCTTTTAGATTTTGCATGCAAGCTATATATTTTGCAGAATTGAGCATGCAAAGCTACAACCATACCCCTCTCCGTTGGCAGTCGCAGATTTGAACGCAGTTTTCAAATGTCTCATTCTTGCTCATACGAACTCCGATTTTGATGATTCTTGATATGAACTTGGCTATTTTTTTGTGCTCTATCCATTAGTGGAGTTGTTTTTTGATTTTCATGCATGAATTCTTCAGAAATTGCAGATTCTCAGCTGTGACTGTGCACAGTTCTCATTTTGGAAACTTCAGAGGATCATAACTTTCTCATACGACCTCGTATCGAGGCGATTCTTTTTTTGAAAGTGCATGATTTTTCGAGTAGACTGCAGTGGTGCTATTTTTTTCCTTGATTATTATGACCAAGTTTCACTTTTAGCATATGCTCTTCATGAGGAGGCCCTGTCGATTTTTCTTCCGTAACTTGAGCATACAGATGTATTTTTTCGATCTGAAAAATGCGTCGAAAAGGTAGTTGTGAGACAAAGATGATGGTATAGGTTTTTTTGATTTTTGCTACAGTCTGGTTACCTATTTTTGCAATCAAAGCTAGAGTTTCTATTTTGCCTTCCGAGAGCCATATCTCGCTCATTCAGACTCTTTTCTAGGCTCACCAGATATCGTTGGAAAGCTGGTTCTGTGAGTTATTCAGTTGCAAAGTTCTTTTATCCAGATTTTGCTCCAAGTTCTTTCTCCTTCGAGTTTTGCACTTTCACACTCTGGCAGATTACTTGGATTCTACAAGTCCTGGAATCTCTTCTTCTGTTCTTTTGGCTCACTCTTCTTTCTGACTTCTGAGCATTGTATGCTTCTATTCTGTTGCATTCCTTTTCCTGTAAACACACTGAGATAAAGTGCCTACTTTTGCATATCTAGGATCTTGTACACCTTGTGTTTGTTTGTACTCGCACTCAGTTATAAAGTGCCATGGGGGGTCATGATGTTTTTCCATTTTGTGCTCATCCACCTTTGTCAAGTGAATTTCTCTTCTATGACATTAGCCCATGTAGTGTGTCGGTGACACCGCCCTTTATCCTATGCTTGTACTTCTATTGCACTGTTGGTGTTCCTAATTCTTCTTCTTGCAGATGTTTTTGGCATTGCATTTCAGTGTTCCTGTCACCCCTCTCCCTGTTCAACATTATGGGTGGGTTCACCTATTGGCTCTATTGCTTCTTTGGTTCAGTTGAGTGATCTACGTATTCAATTTTTGTTCCTATGTACTAGGTGAATGCAGTGGCTAGGCACCTATGCATTTCGGTGAGATGGTTCATCTACTATATAGACACTGATTCATTCCTACCTTTGGAGGTCACCTCTTTGATTGATCAACTCTTCAAACTTTGTCTTCTCTACCTGGTCATGCACTATTTCAGTGGGGGTTCCAATAGTTTCTTCTGACAGTGTTTGCAGCTTCATGCTTCATGCTCTTTTTTGTTCCTCTCTTTGGGACATTTCTTAGATTGGAGGCTTAGTTTCCTTCATCTAGTTCTTTTTCTTGTATTGGGTACATGATCAAGCCTTGTTGCTGGGACCCATTTTCCTGCTCTCATAGCTTTGCTAGGTTAGCATCCACCTAAGCTTCGCTTATGGGGGGTGTTAGTGTAGTTTTTTATTTTTTCTATTTTGCTAGGTTTTTCTTACAGTTTTAATAATCTTGCTTAGGTTAATAAAGCATGTCTTATTAGGTGAATGGTTGTGAGGTGTCACCTTCCTACATGTGAGCATCCATTAGCTATCTTGGGAAGATACTTTGCTATCTTTAGTCCGATAGATGGTTGCTCCTCATTGGTTGGTGTTGCCACCTCGTCCCTCTTCCTAGCCTATATAAGCATGCTACCTGGCTTGTATTTGCATCTCTTATTTTTGCATCCTCTTAATGCTATTTTCCTTCCAGCATTTGCATTACTCTCTTGGAGACTAACTCTATGATGCTATTTTGATTTTGTATCATTTGCATTCATAGTTTAGATATTTACTCTTTGCACTAGTTTTTTGGGTTATTAATCTTATCAGATTCTAACACATAGCATACTCCTCTAGCCTCTTCACCTTACCCAAACATAGCAAACAAGATTTTTTGACATGCTAATTTGAAATTACCTCACCAACTTTTTAGAAAATTTAACAAACACCACCAATCTCAAAAGAGAGAAAACTAATGGATGTTGAGGACAAATCCAATCTAAATAGTAAGATAATAAAAAAATCCTTCCCTACCTACAAGAGGATCTGTCATCAAGAGGAACTTCGCATGTAAAGCAAGCGAATGAAGCTTAGTCTCTCAAGATCTCTCAAATAGTGTTCATAGGGCCTAATTACTATGTGAAACACAAATGAGTGAAAGCAAATCTAGATTCAATTTTAAAGCCTCAATTGAAGTGTGAATCTATGAAAGCATGTAAAAATACTCAAGCTGAACACATGATATGTTCATTTTAGTTCCAAATCTAAATGTTTTAGAGTTCAAATAAAATACCTGATAATCATTGCAACACATCTTTTCTTTGTTGTACAAACAAAACAAGCAAACACAAGATATGCAATATATGTCCAACTCATGCAAAGTAAGGTTAGCTCTAAAAATCTGAATTTTAAGACTAATAATAATCAGTAAGTAACTCAAATGAAAGCCCATATCATGCATTGATTCATTGTAAAAATAAAATGCAAACTATTCATTAAATGCCTTTTTTTTTCAATTGATTTTTGACCTAGTCATAAAGATTGGATCTACATAATATGAATTCAGATCCAAAACTCAAAATATAGAAAAGTAACCCCTATCAAAAATCAAAGAGCTTTTCAAAAATGTAAGAATTTTGAAAAGATCTTTTAATTTGTGCCCTAGGGAGTCATTTTATCAAAACAAACCAATTTTTATAAATCGAATTATTGACCCCTAATATGACCTCTAAAATCAAAACACAAAGAACCAACTCTATTTAAAATTCAAAGAGCTTTTTGAAACTATAAATTTTTTCAAACAAATGTGTTGATTTACTCCCGAAAATGATTTTTTATGAAAAACCAAGGAAAAATCATAAAAAATCAAAAATACCTGAAAAAATCTAAGAATTGGACCGAAGCTTATTTGATATATCACCACCCTACAAAAAACATTTCAGATCAAAATACTTAGCCAAATTGAAAGATATGATCAAATATTTCAAATCTAGGGTTTCTTTGAGTCTAAAAATAGATCTGCATAAAAACCAACAAGAAAAGGTGGGTTGCCTCACAGTGGGTGCCAAAAATGATGCCTAAAATATGGGCACACTACTATGGATCATTCTATCCAAGATTTCTCAAAAATGAGGTCTCGAATGACGACTCGTAGCTTTCTATTCATGGAGTGCAAAGGTTTGCAATGGAGGCCCTCAGTTTGACCTAGTTCATGCCCATGCAAGTACACCATGAAATGAGAGATTCAAAGAAGAAAAGAAAAAGTGTTAGTCTCCATGATCATCAAATATTTATGAAAATTAAGATGCAAGCTAATCTAAATGATAACAATGCAAAACAAAGCAAGATCTAATCTATGAAAGCAAGATCTAATCTATGAAAGCAAATATGACTCTAAACTAATATGCAAATGCAATGATTAAAGCCCATGATGAAACCCATGGGTGAAAGAGAGAATGAGACAAGAAGATATAAGTTCTCCACAAAAGCTTTAGCATTCAAAACTCCTTCTTCAAAATTTGCATAATCATGGGTATCCAAAATGAGGAGAGGGCTCTTCCTTATAAAGAAGATTGGACAATCTAGATTGAGAGGAAAAAGATTTAATCAAGGGTGGAGAAATAATGATCCATGTGAAATAAGGATCCACCAATGAGAAAAGAGGAGTGGTTGAGAAGAAAGTGGAAAGATAAGTCTCACTTAGAAATATGTGCATTTAAGTGTAGAGAAATTAAATAAAAGATTTATTTAATTTGCTTTTTCATCAAAAAGAGATATTTAAGTGGGATTTTCATTTAATTAAAAGGGAGCAAGTTCTTTTAATTAAATAGGAGATATTTAATTAAATTAAAAGAGGAGTTTTTCTCTTAACTAAATAAATGTGGATGAATTATTTAATTAAAAGAGAGGTTTTCTGTTAATTAAATGGGGACTTATTTTATTTAATTAAAAGAGGAGATTTTATTTTAATTAAACAAGACTTAGGATAAAATGATCAACCTTAAAAAATAGAATAATTGAATTTGATCAAAGAAATTGATTTAAATTGATTTAATAAAATATTACACACCATTGATTCAGAAAATTTGATAAATTGATAAATTGAATAATGGGGACCCATAGTCTAGTTGACCATTTTAGGGTGCATACAAGTAGGATCATTTGTTTTTTTCTATCTCAAACAAGGCTTGTCTCTCCAACTCTAGGAGTTCAAATTTCTCATGCTTTGTAGCTTATTCATCTAGGAATAATTTCTTTTCATGTTCAATTCTCTTAAGTCTTTTACTCATGTATCTTGAAGGTGACTTGAGTGAAGAACTTGGTCTTGAATTTCTAAACAAGTTATTGGTGTATGTTTCATTCACACAAGTGTCATGAGGTTCATCATCTTGGTTTTCATATTGTGATTATTCTTCTTGATATGCTTGCCTCTTATCTCTTTTAGCCCTTTGGTGTATATCCAAATATCTAGTTGAAAAGGAGGGAAAAATTAGCCTATTCTCACAAGAGGGACCACCAAACAAAATGACATCATTGTGTCCATCCATTTATTCTTTCTCTTGTTGGGTCATGGTATAAATCATATCCATATCTAAATGATAAGGTGCTAAGGGTGTACTCAACTCACTAAGGTTACTCTTGGGATCAAACCAAAATTTTTGAGTTGTTCCTGGGTGATTGATCAAATACAGGTTCTTTTCCCTTATGTCTTTGGTGAGTTTGAACTAAGGGTAATTGGTTAAAGACTACTTGAGGTCACTTTCCTTAATCTACTTGATATATTGTTGTAACCAACATGAGAGAAACTGTACTAGTTGATAGGACAACCCTAAGAAATGTTAGTACTAAACTAGGATAGTAAAAGCATTCACTTGTCCAAAAGAGAGATGATAAGATAGAATTTCTACAATAGACATAAACCAACACTACAATAGAGGTGCCCACTACTTTGGGTGAATACCCTAGCACATATGGATTAGGAGGATGATTTACCCAAATTATAATTAATTGAAATTGAATTTGAATGGAAGTGAATGGACAAGAGATTACTAAGACTCTCCAAACATGTTATTAAAGAATCCAAAGTTTTATCTTCTCAACAAGGATAGTTTCTAACTCATCGAGTCTAAGCAAGGTCACTCATACAATTGAAGATTACTAATTCAAGAGTTAAAAAAACTAAAATTCAAGGTGAAAACAAGCTTCCAACAATGTGGTAAGTGACCTAATCTGACCCAAGTGAACCAAGGAGGACGGGAAATAATAGAATAAAAAATTGAGAAAGGTTTCAACTTGGGAACTCAATTTTCTTTTTGATTTTAATTGACCAACTAGATGCATCAATGAATTTTTATCATAAATTAGGCACACAAGATAACACTTAGGGAGTTCAAGAAAAAATCTACAAGAAATGGGCAAGGGACAAAGAAACTTTACACATAAACAAGAATAGTGTCTTAGTATGAATCTAATCCCTAGAACCACTACTGTGTATATTCTCAAAATATTTTCCAATCACACACATAGTCCTAGAAAAGAAAAATTAGGCTACACTATGGTTCCTAGTAATGGTCAACTCTACAACTATTGCAATCTCAAGTGGATGAAATCCAATCTCGGTGCACTAGTGGTTTGACACATTTTGAGAATTTAATCAATTAGATATGCTGAGGAAATCTGACAACCCAACAAAAGACTACACTCGTGGAGATTTCTTCCACAAGGACATTTATATAGCGAGTGTTGATACTATGGAAAAAGTAGCTACTACCACTTGAGGTTCCATCCATGTGGTTTAACCAATAAAAGAAGTGTCCACTATGGTTAACCCTCTCTAATCAAGGAAGATTCACAAAATTGGACCCTATGGTGACTTAGTTCGAATTCAATTGTTCCAAGTTTTTGATGTGCCCAAAAAGGGAATAGAGCATACTCTAGCCTTTTCAGCTCACCCAAACATAGAAAAAAATTCATTGAGATGCTAATTTGAAATCACTTCATTGAGGTTTGGAAAGCCAACAACAATCATCACCAATCTCAAGAGAGAAAGTATAAGAAAATATTGAAGACAAACCAAGTGAGACAATGAAATAATATCAAATCCTTCCCTACTTACAAGGGGATATATCGTCAAGAAGAGCTTCATATGCAAGGAAAGAGAATGAAACCCACTCCTTCAAGATCACCAAAAATAGTGTTCATAGGGCCTAATTACTATGTGAAACATGTATGCAAGAAAATAAATCTAGGTTCAATTTTAGAGCACCAATCAAAATGTGAATTATGAAAGCATGTAAAACACTCAAGCCAAACACATTAGAGGTTAACTTTTAATTCCAAAATCTAAATATTATAGAGATATATAAGAATACCTCAGATTCAAAGCAACACACACATATCACTCCACTGATCTAACGAACCAAGCAAGCACTCCAAACAAACAAGAAGCAAACCAATTATACAAGATAGATATGTCTTATGCAAACTCTAGGGTTAGATCTCAAAATTTGATTGTTAGGAGTAATAATAATGAACAAATAACCCAAATGAAAACTCACATCATGCATTGAACCATGTGAAAATGAAATGTCCTTTTTAAATTTTTTTTTTGATTTTTGACCTAGTCAACAAGATTGGACCTATATGCTATGAATTTAGAGCCAAAACCCTAAATACAAAAAGAGACCCCTAATAAAAACACATAAACCTTTCCCAAAATATTAGAATTTTAGAATAATAGTTTCATTTGTACCTTAGGAACCTATTTTGTCAAAACATACCATTTTTTGTAAATCGAGTGTTTAAGACCTCATATGATCTCTAAACTCAAAACACAAAGAAATACCCCATTTAGAATTCAGATACCTTTCCAAAAATGTAGACTTTTTTGAAAAGTTTGCTAGTTTGTGCCCAAAAATGTTTTTTCATGAAAAATAAAGAAAAAATTATGAAAATATAAATTACGTGAGAAATATTAGATTTTTTAACTACAGCTTTTCTGATATGTTGTCAACATGCAAAAAAAAAAAAATTAGACCAAAAAACCAATTTGTTTGGGAGATATGATCAGATTGTTATGGTCTGGGGTCTTTTTAATCTCCAAACAAATTTGCATAAGGGGGTTAGCTCCAAAAATTAGCCAAAAATACCATGTAAAGGTGGGTTTCCCCATGATGGGTGCCAAAAATATGTGCTAAAATGTTGACACACTTCTACAAGTCATTATATCCAAGATCTCTTAAGAATGATATCTCAAAGGGAAACTCTATTCATGGAGTGCAAGGGTTTGTAATTGAGATCCTCAGTTTGACCTAGTTTGTGCTCATGCAAGTACATCATAAAATGAGATATTAAAAGAGAAAAAGAAAGAGTTCTAGTCTCCATAATCATCAAATATGCATGAAAAGGAAGATGCAAGCTAATCTAAATGATAACAATGTAAAACAATGCAAGAAAGGAAATCTAATCTATGAAAGGATATAACAATGCATGATTAATCTATGAAAGCAAATATGACCCTAAACTAATATTAAAATGCAAGGATGAAGCATGATGATGAAAGCCATGGATGCATGAGAGAAGAAGATAAGAAGAGAGAAGTTGAAATGAAGCTCTAATGTCCAAACCCTAATGCTCAAACCCCTTCTCCAAAATTGCTCTCCAAACCTACAACATAACAATACTATAACAACTAACATCTATATAAATGAGGAGATGGCTCCTTATAAAGGAAAGTGTGGAGGTGGGAGGCTTCTCACAAGAGAAATGTGGGATAAATCCCTAAAAAGGCAAGTAAGAGGAAAAAGCCCACCACTTAGAGATATGTGTAAAAAAAAGAATCTTTATAAGATTTTATTTTATTTATTTCCTTTTTCATCATAAAGAGAGCTTCAAGTGTGGACTTATTTATTTAATTAAATGAGAGATGTTAATTAAATAAGATAAATTTATTTAATTAAAAGAGAGATTTTATTTTAATTAAATAAGATTATTTTATTTATTTAAAAGGGATATGTTGTTTTAATTAAATAAGATAAGATTATTTAACTAAAAGAGAGATTTTCTTTTAATTAAATAGATTATTGATGAAATGATCAAACCTTAGGAGATATTAAAATAATTTAATTAATTACAATTTGATCAAGGAAAATGATTTGAATTGATTCAATAAAATATTGTGATGCATTGATTTAGGAAATTGATAAATTGAAGAATGGGGGCCCATAGTCTAGGCGACCACTTTAGAATGCATACACTTATTACATCTTAGCACAACAAAAAAATTGATCTAGTTGCATACATATTCTAGAATCCAAATTATAAAATAATAAAACTCACTCAACTCATGCTAAGTGACGTATCTCAAAATCTTGTACAAAAATAATGTAGACTAGGAAAAATGGGTAGAGTTCTCAAGAAATTTTGAAAAAAACATATCGTACTAGATATTTTTAGATGAAAACAAGTCACAAATTAGTTAAATGGGTCTATTTTTTTTATAAGCTGGGTAGATTGCAAATTCCATTAAAAATTTCATCGAATTAGGTACAATAAAATGAACAATCAACTATTCCTAGTTAGCATGATCAAATACATTTTCCCAAGGTGATAAAATTTCATATGTAGATGTATGTATGTATGTGTATATGTATGTATGTATGTATGTATATGTGTATGCATGTATATCTATGTATGTATGTATGTCTATATGTATGTATGTATGTACATATATATGTATATGTATATGTATATGTATATGTATATGTATTTATGTATGTATGTATATATACAGAGAGATCTTGTGGATTGTGGAGATCACTGTGTTGGTATTTTTCAACTATTGAACAATAAAGGCTCAATACCAAGATAATAATACTCACAAATCTAAGGATTAGCTACGTCCTATTAACAATAATATTTTCATATCATTTGGAACCAACTTCAACAAAACCAAGACTGGCTTTCTACTCTTTAGGCTCCACAAAACCAAGGTGGTTATACCTAAGGAATGATTTAGGATGAATGCTATTGTATGAGAATTTTATTAGTTTCATTCTGATTCTCATCTTCTATCCTTGACATATATATATTTTATCCATTTCTTGAAACTTTTAGATGATATACACCCTTTTAAACAAATTTGGTCACAATTCTTCTTTGATTTGCAAGTATTTCCAGCAATAGTAGCTAGCTAAAGCTTAAAAGTTACATGCAAACAAGTGTTGACCATCCTAGAAAATTTTCAAATAGTAAAATAAAGTTGATTTAGATTTAAAACTTGATGCTTATTCATGATCTACCTATTTGTAGATTGGATTAATTAAATCAATGCCTATTCCAATGGGATTCAGAGTTTACTCCAATTTATAGTTCTGATTTGTTGCATTACAACAAATATTATCAACAATTCTTACTAGAATTCATTCTTACAGACATCCTTTCTACTACCATAGCAATCCCATCAAATTCACTAAAGTATTTACTTAATTCATTGAATTAATATCAATAATGGATCGACATACAACCTAAGTGAATTGCATTCAAGTGGACAAGCTTTGCTCATACAATATCATAACAACTAGGTGATAACAAAAGAGACAAAATTTAGTGAGAATAGATATGGGGAAAATAATTTTGTATTAATCTCATTTTGAAGATTTGCATACAATTGTAATAAAACTCTGAATGACTGTAGACAAGACACTAGACCCCTGTAATGTCAATATATTCCAAATATTTATAGAGAGAATACATCATAAGTTTGCATGCATAAACTGGACCGAACCATACTCAATATAGACTCAAATTGTATTAGAAATTAGACCCCTCTCTAGCCTTGGAATCTCACTTATATATTGTGAGATGCAACAAGCTTCAAGCATAGAGAACTGATAGGTGCCATTTTACAAAAGGTATTTACATACTGCTTAACAAGAATAGACAACTTTGTGTAATAGAAAGGTAATACATCATAATATTCTCTTTGTAGGCCCCTCTTCTATTACATCTTCAAATGCTACAAATCTCATGATTGGCCTTTATTCACTCTGAGTCCTCGACATATGTAGCTATCAAATTTACCATTGATGTGTTGGGCTCTAATTCCTACAAATTCACCTCTACTCTAGCATTTCGACTCATATCATCATGTACTACCAAGGTGACAGTTATGTTTGGTTTCATTTCTGCCACATCATCCATCTAATCCATTGTATCTTTTACATGAGATGATTGCCCTTCTTTGTCTTCTTCTTTCCCAGGTATCGACAGAAGTGAGTCAATGATCTATATTTCATTTTCATGTGTCTCATCATCATCACTTTCAGCTCCTTCCAACTATTCATCAGGAGCAATATCTACCATCAACTTGTCAAAAAGTCTGTCATTTGGCCAATTAAATTGTAGAATATCCCATTTCTTCTTGATAATATATTCACCTTTTTCAATATCAACAAAATCTTGTTTCAAAGAATCAAATAATATTTGGACTTTCACCATTTCTTCTATTGTGGTAGCCCACCATGCATGTCCTATTTCATTGATGATTTTATTCATTCTCAGACAAAATAAATTATCTAATTCTTTAGCTCATTCATCTTTATTTTTCAATTTATTTTTCCTATCCAAAACATGAGGGAATAAATCTATTCTTCTTTGCAATTCAACTCTTTTGTCATCAAATTCTGTAAGATCATGAACAAGATCATAAGTTATTTCAATCTGATCATGTGAAGACCTTAGGATAGAGTAGTATAAGAATGCAATTTATTTTGTTCTCTTTCCCCACTTATTCAAAAAAGGCTTCAAAGCCTCATCATTTGCTTTTATTTCATCCCATATACTTATTGTTCTTGCTAATTGATCATAAAATAATGGCCATTCAATTTTATCTCCTAGGTATGTGAGAGCTTTTCTCAAATTGTCTTCATATTGCACATCTAGCTCTACATATAAAGCCCACAATTTTCTCTTTTCTTCTTCAAAATCTTTACCTATGTAATATTGTGGCCTTTGTGGGGTATCTAGAATTTCTATGAGAGGGGTAGATTTAAAAGGTTCCATTGGAGGACAAGGATATGTGATTCTTGGTCTAGAAGACCTCCTCATTACCTTATTTTAAAGTTCAATTCTTTTCTAAACTTCTTTATTGTAAGCCTCCAAAACTCTCTCATACTTATTTTGTAGTTCAAACATTGTCTTCTCTTCCTTTTTTGTAGTAGCCAAAACAAAATGAGATGTTCCAACACCCATGTGAGCTGGCTCCACATGGGAAGTATCTACTACTCTTTTCATAGTAATATTTCCCATTAACCTAGAGTCATTTGGCTGTGATGAAACAACTCTTGATCCCTTTTTTAATGACCATATGACCAAAGCAGCCTAGTCCTCACTAAATGTAGTACCTTTGAATTCCTTTTTATTTTGGTCCTATGGGTCCAATTTATTTGAAACAAAATTAAAAATCAAAGCATTTGCTATGTCCCGATTGGGTAGCAGTAAAATATTTGATGCTCTCACCATTTGCCTCCCCTCTTAGGAGTTATAGTTTGGAATTCCTACATCATCTTTTATTTTACTTGATTTTGCAATGCTGCCTCCTCCAACTTTGGATGCTCCATTCTTAACTTATTACATCTTTCTTCATACTTTCTTATGTTTGTTCTCCATGCAAATTGGTGGAATGCTCTAGACTGAACAAAACTATCATCTGGCAAAAATTGTTGACTAGCTTGCTCTATTATAGGGTCTAATTCCCTTCCTTTAAAATTTGCTGCTGTCAACTCTAGGCTTGGCATAGGAGGCTCCTGGGGGTTTCCTTCATCTATTTCTACATGGGCAATGAAAATTCATCCTTTTAATAGTAGTTGTTCAATTTTCTCTCCAGTAAGCTATTCCTCTTCAATCCTCATAAGGGATAGTGAAGGTGAATATTCGTCAATGTGAGGACCTTGATCTTTTGTTATTTTTCACCTCTTAGGGGAGGGCTTAGGAGGTCTTTCTTCCAAGACAACACTAGTGGATCCTTCTATTTATTTACCTTTATCGACAATGGTCTTCTTATTTTGAATGATATTATACCCTGGCCTTTTATGGACAATCAATTGCCCTGCCCCTAGATTGGGGTGAATCCTAGTCTCCTCATCACCTCCTTAGCCTTATTTGGAAAAGAATTTATAATTTTTTTCTTTTTCTCATTCATAGTTTCACTTTTTTTTAGGGGTTTAGTAATCATGAGCTTATTTATTCTATCTACCTCTATGATGGCATTACTCAGAGGACTATAATTTTCATCAAAACAATGAATAAAATCCAAAACCCTTGAGAACACTCTCCATTTTTATTTCTTGGTTTCCTATTCTTGCAAGGAGAACTCATTTCTTATTATATCTTCAAGAAAATATGATTCATGATCAATTTTTCCAAGCTTGACTTTTTGTCTAAAGGAAAAGTTATAAAATCTCTTAGTGTCACAAAAATGAGGATGAGAGATAGCCATCTTGTACTGATCTAATATTTTATGCAAAGAAAGCCAACTGCCTTTTGTGATTACAAATTAGTGGGCTATAATGAAAGTTGGGAATATTGACCCTCTTTGTCTTTTCAAAAAATAAGTTTCCTCTAATCCTCCTAGCTGCCACAAAAATTCAGCTACTCCTACCTTTAATGGAACTTGGTAAGGTAATACATGAGGAGTGCCTCTTAAACCATAAATCCTAAAGATAGTTGAGATTGAATATGGGATGATATCTCCCTAGTTATGTGAAACTTTCAAATCAACAAGATTTTCTAGGGGCCTAATAAGACTTACCAATGCCTTTGGTACTTTGGGATTGTCACTTAATAATAGGTACCTCAACTTTGAAGCAAAGTACATATCAAACCTGATAAAACTAGCCTTTTCTACTTCCTAGGTCATATCTGCACTCCAGAACTGGATTGGTAGTGCTTCCCCATCCTGTTCTCTGTTCAATTTCATTTCCTTACCAAAATATGTTACTCCTTTAAATAGAAACATAAGCATTAATAATGAATAGTGACCAAAAATTTTCTCCACTTTGCCTTTTGCAATCCCAGCCAGGCCATTGTGAATTTTTCTGCTAAATAGGAGAAAAAATAAAAAATAATATCCACACCAAAAGAGGAAATCTGAGAAATCATATACATAAAACCTATGGGCATAAACTCCTCTTCATCTTCACCAAAAACTCTACATAGAGTCTTGTATGCCTCTGCAGCCCCAAATACACTCTTTTGAATGGTTCCCTAGAGGATGCTGCAATTGATGGAAAATTTCTAATTTTTCCTATATGTGCCCTCAGTGCACCCTGGCTAATTGCATCCTTCTTTGACACATATTCTTTCTTTAATTCTTGTAGGTTGATGGGCACATGATAGTCTATCAGAGGCCCTAAACCAAATACCTGTCAAATTTTCTTTAGGTTGATTGTGATCAAAATTTCATCATCAATTCTTCTTATCACTCTAATTTCTTGATCATAATTTTTTGCAATAGCTTCTAGAAGGTTGTAATCCATAAAAACACTTGAAACTACTAACTTTCCTAAGTCAAAGTTCTAGATGTTGGAATGTGGGGCAAATAAATTCCTTTCTAAAAACCATTTCTTAAATAAAAAAAGACCAATTTGAGAAGTTTTGGCATCCTAGACCCAATTCCCCTTATCATATAACCCATCTATGATTTTGAGCCTAGGGTTTAATGAGATTAACTTTTTCACTTGCACAATTTCAGTGGTAGACTTAGGGAGCAATTCAAGTAGGTCATCATGGATATTCTTGGCCAAACAATCTTCCTATCCAGAGAATAATTTCTTAGGAGGCATATTGGATACAGTTTTCAGAAAACCAAATTGCTACAAAAGTTATAGTATATGGGAACTTACTTGATTTTCTTGCTTGCTCTGTAATCCTGCAATGTCTCATGAACAAATGGGAAACTACTTCATGTTCTAATAAGGCTCAACACAAATTCTCACTAATTTCTTCTACTTGGAAAGCTTGAAATCTTGTTCGTGTGAGATGAAAATGCCGATATATTTTTCAATATACTTTGTTTTTTCTCCCATGCGAAGCTTTCATTCCTCATAAATGAACTATAAGGGAAATAGAGTGGCACCACCTTCTACATTTAAATTTAGACCATTGATCTCAGAAAAAGCTATAATCTAGGAGCAAAAATAGGGATGACTCATTTTCCACTTGACATGTTGGCAATCAAACCAATGAAAATTCTCCACTTGTACCTTTTCTTCACTACTGGCATTTCCAACTGGACCCACTAATCCTTGAGGACACATGTTGCCTAGTCACTATCACGCTATACATAAAGAGTGAGCATATTGCCTATGCGATATAGTGACAACCATTGATTTCATCTTGACCAAGTGGAGGACATTTGATTCATAATACAAATGTGGTGGGTCCCCTATCCATTTGTCTTATTCGCTATGTTGCTATGCTTAAACCTCGAGAAACTCTCCATAGCGACGAAGTGACTATCGTAGATATAAGCTTGATCTAAAGGAAAGGAAAAATGCATTAGAGTTATATAAACTATGGTGAGTCCCTTAGTCACCATGTCACATTGCGTAAATAGTGCATAACTCCTCCTAGTGACTTGGCAGTGATCGTTGATCTGATCTTGATCCAACAATCACAATCTTTCATCTTACTTCTAACTTGGGCGTGGGTCCATGTTATTGATGGCAAGGGAATGTCCTGTCAAGCTAGCATATAACTTAATATTCTAATCCTTTTTGTAACACCACATGATTTGGGTCCCACCACATACACATTTTCAGGCTAGGCACTATGTCGCTACCCGTGAGGCACAAAGATTTTTCGGTTGTGACATAGCAACCTTTGATGTTCTTAAAAATTTCGGTGCATACTTGTTTCTAGTAGGATGCCACTATGTCCAAAAGATTACATGGTTCATTTCTAACAAAGTAGATGTTGGGACCCACCTCTTGGAATTGTTGTTGCATTTCTATTTTCTGTCAAGGCACTATGTCTCTACCGGTGGGATTCTTTCATTTTCAAACCATGACATAGTGATCTCTTTAAGGCTTTAGAGATTCTGGTGCTGAATTTTTTTTCCATTTCTACCATCATTACCACAATCAATGCTTCTGATGAAGAAATAAAGTCACATGACCAAATTTAACAATAAAAATTTTGGTGCCCATCTGTTTCATAATCTCCTATCTTTCTCAATTTTTGGCAAGGCGCTATGTCACTACCGGTGAGATCCATTATTTTTTCGGTCCTGACATAGTGACCTCATGAGTATAGTTGAAATTTTCTATCAAGAAAATCTCTACTTTTCAAAAATGATTTCCATAATCAATACCAATAACAGAGTAATAAAAGCACACATCCATAAAATCACTTGGGACTTTCATGGTCACTGAATTTTTCAAAAGCCATCGTCTTCTATATTTTTTGTTAAGGTACTCTATAGCTACTGGTAGGATGTAAACCTTTTTTTATCATGACATAGTGACTCATCAAAAAAATTGGATTCCGATGATGCCACTTGTACTTCATTACATTTGGTTCCTTTTCCAGTTTTGACAATTCTGACATGAAGCACATGACTGAAACTTTTTGAAACAATGCAAATTTTTGGTCATTGAGCCTCCACTTTACTACACCACTAGCCAATTTCACTGTAGTCACTATGTCGCTATCATTAAAACACTTGCATCTTCACGTAGTGACATCACGATAGCCGTAGATCTTATAAAGATTAGACGATGGAAACAAAAAGGGTAAAAGGAACTTAGGGGCATGAAAGATTTAAATAGGTCAAGGGATATTCAAAATTTGAAAATCTTTGCACCTAAATAAATTGAAAAAGAATGTAAGACTTAGGGTTTGATTTTTTTTTTATAGAGGTTATTAAAATTGCAAAGTCAAAGAACCAAAAATCCTAGCAGGCAAATAGTGGATTCAATTCTAATTTTTTAAACCAAGACTAGAAGAAATTTACTTTGTAAAGAATCAGATCAACACACTAGAGATATCAGATTTCATTGCCATGCCCTTGTGATTGTTGTATTTTTTTGTCATTCCCTTATGATCTCTATATATGTATGTATGTATATAAATAAACTGATCTTTTTATATACACACATAGATACATAGATACACACATATATGTGTGTATGTATGTATGTATGTATATATATATATACATAAAGAGAAGCTTCTCTAATCACCTACTGGGGGAAATATAAAGAAATACATGTTTAGAAGGAAAAGAAAAGAACATTTACATGGGTACCTCTTCTCCCCTTTAAGAGGACACAGAGATCACAACGGCATGATGCAGCAATGAAATTGTAGAGCAAGGGCACATAGATCATAAGGGAATGACAAAAAAATGTAGAGATCACAAGGGCATGGCAATAAAATGTAGTGATCATAAGTGCACAACAACAAAATCCTAGATCTCCACTAATCTGAGCCACCAAGGACATGACAATGAAATGCAAAAATTGTAAGGGAACAAAAATAAAATACAATGATCACAAGGGCACACCAATGAAATCTCCACCAACGTTCAAATCTCTCCACCCTCATTTGGAGCTCTCCAACCACTTTTGCATGTAGCTCTCCACAATCAATCCAAAAAAATGGGAAATGATTAATATCATGTTTTTTTTAATACTCACATGTGCGTCACAATTGTGATGCAAATGTTAGTATTTTGATGACATTGAGGACAATTGCAAAAAAAAAATTAAAATCCTCAAATTACCCTGTCATCACAAATTGTCATTGCAATTTGACCCCAAATGTGTGTAGTTAACTTATGCTTTTTTAGATGTTCAGTTTGAAGATAGAAAAACTTGTGGTTGAGGTTCCTACAATTGAAAGACAACTATTTGATCTTGTGATTAAGAATAGAGGAAGAAGAAAGAGAATTTCTAATCAGATGAAGGCTTGCAACAAGTATGATTCATTTGATCCTGGTAGTCACAGTAGCAAGAGAAGATTTGATATTTTTGATGATATAGTTGGTTGTAGTAGTAAGTTTGGACAAACTTCTAGGATGATTGATGAAGAGGATTTATGGATTAAGAATGCACATGAGATTTATGTTTTGAATTTCTTTAGATGTTAATAATTCCTTATTGAAAATCCTATTTTTGAAACCTTGGGTGCCTAATGTAGGTGCACCCTTGGGCTATTGACAATCTTGCATTCTTGGGATATATTACCTTAAGCCCTACTTATAGTATCTCCTTAGGAGAAGTCATAGAATCATGGCTCACTTTGATTAAGATTCCTCTTCTCCTCTCTTTAGGAACCTTAGTGATCCTATGGTTTCTCATGTTCCTAATCCTTCTATGTAGCATGACTCTTCTCATTCATCTCATGATGAGGATGAGGCTTTAAGGGTTCCTTCTAAACAAGTTCATAAGATTTCTACAAAGATTGATAAAATGCTTGATTGACTTCTATAAGAGAATCACAATATCAATACTATGGCTTCTTTTTATTCTCTTAAGAAACTGATCTATAATGATGGACATGGATCTTTTATGCTATCTTACTCACCTTGTCCATACTCATGTTAAGCCTTTAGCTCAAGCTGCATCTAAAATATGAATGGCTTCATCTATCACTAGTGTTGAACCTACCTTGTCTCTTTCCAAAACTATCTCTAGAATTCTTTCTTATGTTGCTCCTATTGTGCCTACTTATATTGATGTAGGAGCATCTTAGATTTCCTTGTAATCCTACACTTTTGTTCATTCTATCAATGTCTACCAAGTTCTTAGTTTGTGCTAAGTGTTTAGTTGTTGCCGGATGATTCCTCTGGTTACCAAGTTATCCTTTGGTTTTTGAGTGATCCTTTAGGTGCCAAATGATCCTTTGGTTGTCAGGCCCTATAGTTATCAAGCATTGGAGGGTGTCAAATTCTTAGTTGTGTATGCAAGAAAACCTAACCTATTGGGAGAGAGAGTAATCAAGTGCATGTTAGTTGTGTGGGCATATCAAATATTCAAAATAAAACAAAACACAACTAATGCTATGCTCAATTTTTGCAACTCAATGCAACCAAAAAGCAAATTCCTCATGTAACCTCAAAGTAGCTCAACAAAGGAACCCATGAGAGGCTCTGTTGGCATGCTTTTGATTGGAGGAATGTGGTGTGCTCTCCCAAAACACAACTATGTGAATCCCTTAATATGAAATGCAATGTGAAAATGATACTATGCTAAATGAGTGGAGAATTCTTCAAACAATGGCTATGGAATCAACCATTCTTGAGATAATTCAAAGGATATGAGTATGGAAATACAAGAAACAAAATAAGCTAACAATGCAAATGAGATGAAAATTCTAACAATTGCCAAAGGTTAGTAACAAATGCAACTCTAGAAATCACTAAAAGCTCTAATAACAAACTAGCATGATAACAATGCAAATGAGGGAGATGTCAAATGCTTGAGACAAGGGCTATATTTATAGGCTTGAGAGAGGCCTTGGTGAGGTGGCATCTATGTGACATCCACATAGGTGCCACAAGGAAGACATGGAGAAAAGTCATGCAAAGGTGAACATTCAAAGTTTTCTCACACATGTGTGAGGAAACTTGAAGGAAGGAGTGGGGGACAAAGGTGTAAGAAGTGTGGAAGGTGTGAGAGGTGTGAGAAGTGTGAAGGGTTCCTCACACATGTGTAAGCACACACTTAAGAGCTAAAAGAGGTTTAGCAAGGTGTTTAGGATAAATAAGTGGGATAAAGTAGTGGGTAGGCTTAGAAAGATGAAAGTGATGGGTGTAGACTAGGTTTTAGGATAGGTCTAAGAATAAATTAAATAGGATTTAATTTAATCATAGGATTAGAGAATTTAATAGAATGAAGGGAATTAAATAAATAATATTTATTTAAAAGGGGATTTATGGGGGATCATGCATTAAATAAATTTAATTAAATAAGTAGACGAATATGAAAAATATAATTAGTTAGTAAATACTTAATTATAATGTCAAGAGAAATATTAAATAAATTAATATAATATTTAGGACAATTTTAAGTGTCTACAAGTTGCTACTAAGTAATTCCTTTGGATGCTAAGCTCGTGTAGATGCCGAGTGCCAATATTTCATGGAGTCTTCATTTGCTGAGTTATCTATGTCTAGTTCCATTTTGGGCCAAATTTGCTTACATTTAATTTTGGTATAGGTAGTTAATATCTGATGTGAGCTGACTTGTGACTGTGCATGCATTTAATGTAATATTTAGTTTGTGATAGACTAACCTATGGCTGCACAAGTATTTAAGGAGGTCTAGGATTGAATTTTAGGAGGGAGAGATTGGTAGAACTTAGAGGAGGAGAAGGAGGTGATACATGTTTAGAAGTGCAAGTCTAAAAGTTGTATTTTGTATTTGGCCATAACCCAAAAGGCCTTATAGCTGGGCATGTATGCTAATTATTTGATGAATCAATAAGATATTTTTTTTCTCTTCCTCCTTGATGCTATTCTTCTATTGTGTTTTTGCTATGTTAACTCTTGTAGGGTGGTTTGGATAGCTGGGAGTACACTTGGCCCTAGTTATTCTATTCACCCTTTGCATTAGGTGGTATTAGAGCTTGAGCTTCATCTTTGTGGTGATTGGATTATGTAACCCTGAGTGAATTGAGTTGTAGGGTTGTAGATCTATGAATTTGACCTATAACTTGTAGAGGGTTATGATTTTGTAGGAACTTAATTTGTAAAGATGGTTTGAGGTAGAGGAAATGCTAATAATGCAATATTGGATATATTGAGACAAATTGCAGCTAGATTAAATGTTGTAGATACAACCTAGAGGAGAGGAGCACATCTTTATGATGTAAGTGAATGGTTGGTTATGCATTTTGGTTTGACTAATGTACCTAGTACTTTCATGAGGTTAATGAATGAAGTTCTTAGAAGATTCTTGAGTAAGTTTTTGATTATTTTTTTGGATGACATTATGATATTCAATAAGACTAAGGAAGAACATCTTGAGCCCATTAGACAAGTATTGTAGAGATTGAAAGAAGAGAAGTTGATGATTAATATGAAAATGTGTTCTTTTATGCAAGAGGAGATTGTTTATCTGGGATTTATGATTTCAACTGATGGTTTGAATATGGATCTAGAGAAGATTAAAGAAAATTTGGAATGGCCTACACCTAAGAATGTGGGTGAGGTAAGATCATTTCGTGGTTTGGCTAGTTTTTACATAAAGTTTATAAGGAATTTTAGTTCTATTTGGAATTTTGTGACTGAGATAATGAGAGGAGATAAAAAGGAATTCAAGTGGATACATGGAGCTCATAACAATTTTGAGACTTTGAAACAAAAGGTTTTTGAGTTACCTGTATTGGCTCTACCTAATTTCAATAAGGTATTTCAAGTTGAATGTGATGCTAGTGGTAGTGCAATAGGAGCTGTATTGAGTCAAGAAGGTAAACCTATTACTTTCTTTATTGAGAAGTTGGATGACTAAAATGAAGTATTCTATGTATGATCAAGAGTTTTAAGATATTTTTCAATCCTTGAAGAAGTGGAGACATTATTTGATTCCTAAGGAGTTTGTGTTGTATACTGATCATAAAACTTTACAGTACATGGGAAGTCAACATAAATTGAATTAGAGACATATGAAGTGGGTTGAATACTTACAAAGTTTTACATTTGTTATCAAACATAAGAGTGGAGTTACTAATAGAGTTGCTGATGCATTGAGCAGAAGGCATTCTTTATTGACTAAGATAAAGGTTGAAGTTCTTGGTTTTGATGAAATGAAAGAGTTGTATGATACTGACCCTAATTTTTTTGAGGCATGAAGGGAGTGTAGAGCACCAAATCTAATAGATCACATAAGTAAACATGATAAATATTTTATTCAAGAAGGTATGTTGTTCATAGGTATTCAGTTGTGTATCCCTAGAAGTTCTATGAGAGTTAATTTGATTAAGGAAAAGCATAGTGGTGGATTGGTTGGACATTTTGGAATTGATAAGACATTGAGCTTGCTAAAGGAGAATTATTATTGGCCACAAATTTATAAGGATGTTCAAAAATTTGTGAAGAGCTGTGGAGTTTTTTAAGTTACAAAAGGAGTAACTTAGAATATTGGTTTGCATACACCTATTGTTTTTTGTGAGAAACCTTGGAGTGACATTAGTATGGATTTTGTTCTTAGACTGCCTAAGACAGTGAAGGGGTATGATTCTATATTTGTTGTTGTGGATAGATTTTTAAAGATGACTCATTTCATACCATGTAAGAAGACAACATATAATGGGCATGTTGCTAAACTTTTCTTTAAAGAGATTGTGAGACTACATGGATTACCAAGAAGTATTATTTCTAACAGAGATAGTAAGTTTGTTGGTTATTTTTGGAAAAATTTGTGGAAGAAGATGGGTACTGAATTGAAGTTTAGTTCTAAATTCCATCCATAGATAGATGGATAGACAAAAGTTGTGAATAGAATCTTGGGTGATTTTCTGAGATGTTTAGTTGAGAATAAGCCAAGTAATTGGGAGATGGTATTGGCACAAGCTAAATTTGCATATAATAATTATGTGAATAGGAGTACAGGGAAGATACCTTTTGAGATTGTTATTGGAATGCAACCTAGAGGAGTATCAAATATAAGGGATGTTGTTGGTGAAGAAAAGAGAAGTACTGCAAGGGGAGTGTTTGCTAATTTTATGGAGTCCTTGCTTGAGGTAGTGAAGTTGAGGATGGAACAAAGTAATCAGAAGTATAAAGAAAATTCTAATAAGTCTAGAAGATATTATGTTTTTCAAATTGGTGATGAGGTGATGGTTCATTTGAAGAGAGGAAGATTTCCTATTGGAACATGTAGTAAGATGAATATGAAGAAGTTTGGACCTTTTAAAATCTTGAAGAAGTTTAATAGTGGTAATTCTTATGAAGTTGAGTTACCTGATGACATGGATACATCTCCTATATTCAATGCTACTGATTTATATAAGTATCGTGAGTCAGATGATGAGGTTATTGGTGCAGAGGTACCTAGAGCACATAAGGAGTTCAATAAACCTTTGGAGATCAAAAAGGCATCAGTGAACATGAAGACATCCAATGACATCAATTGGATTATTTTGGAGCCTATAATGACCTATAAGGTTAATCAATGTAATAACTTTGCAATAAAAAGGCCCAACAAGCCTTAAGACTAAAATGGGAGTCTAGGATAGAATTAAGAGTTAAAAGTTTCAAATAGGGTAAACTAGTAATAGGTTAATAAGTCCATTTGAATGAGTTCGTAAAGTTTCAACACTTAGCAATTCAAAAAATTCAAAGTTAGAAAGTTATAAATTTGAAATTTCAAATTATAATGGTCATGGACATTTAGGAGGGAATTAGTTTCTTTATTTATTTTAAGCCAAATTAAACCATCCAATCAATTTGGATTAGTTGGGGTATTGATAGGAGTTTATTAAATGTTTCCTGAGTCCATTGTATGGCAAGAGAATCCATGGTATAGACTGCTACATCAATTTGAATAAAAATTTGATTTCTTGCAAAGTTTAAAGGGTTTTGGTATGATTCAAGGTTATTGCTGAGTGGATTGCCTTGTATAATGTCTTGATAATTCATTTTCCATCTCTTCAATTTCTTTCATGTTCTAAAACCCTACTACAGTTGCTGTTAATCATTTTTGTGCCGTTGAGTCTTTGGGAAATATGATTTTAAGACACTTTTGTGTAGATTTCACACTATGAATGTAGCACTCTGATTCTCATAGAATGGCATCTTATTAACATCCATTTAACATGTACATCATCCTACTAATCTTGGAAATTCAAGTTTGATGAATTTGTGTGGTGATCACCATAAGAAGACTAAGAAACTAAGTGAATTTGGAGGGTAGGCTGAAGGTTAGAGAGTTTTGGCCAAAAAAGGGTACTATTTTATGATGGAATGTGTATAGAAATTCTGTATACAAGGTGTTCCAGCCTTTATTTTTTGTAGGAAACTTTGGAAAGTGTGACATTGACGAAGCCCTAGATTTAAGGGTTTTGAGGGCACAATTTGGGGCTTTGGTATCTATAAACCTCTTGGGGTCAAATTGACTTCATATTTCTTTGATTTGAACCTATTTATGACACTATGAAAATATTTGGAGCCTAGGAATTTGAATGGTTAGCACTTTCTTTATAAATGCATGAGAATTAGGCCTTAAAAATAAGAAAAATAGTGAAAACAGTAATATACCATCCAAAGAAACCTACCCTATCCTTTTGGTATGTTAAAAAAATCCATAAAGGGTACTCAAATATATAATTTATTTTCCTAGTGTTTTGGAAAAAGTTGAAGTAAAGTCCTTATTAGTGCTGCTACTGTTACAAGGCATGCTATTCGGCCTAGTTTGAGGAATATTGAAGTTTTGATGTCTAAACCATTGAATAAAGTCTAGAACTTGTTCAAGTACCTTGGATTGCATATTTTAGGGCTATTGGATCACATCATAATACTTGTTGTTGGATAGTTTACCATTTTACTTAGTGAAGGCACTTTTGTTCACTAGATTCAATTGTGCATTTGATTGAGTTTGTATTTGGGACCTTGGATCCACCATATTCCCTTGCCACCTCTAGATCAAGTGGTATCAGAGTGAATTATAGATCATTAAAAGAAAGAGGAACACTTTGATAAAGAAGTTTGACTATTGTTTGTGAAAGTGCCCCCAAGGAATGTAGGTACTGCCAGGGAGATCCAGGAGTTGAAAGAGAAGAACACAAGGTTGTAGGAGTCTTACAATTCAGTTTTGGCTAGGCTTGAAGCACTAGAATCCAATCAAAGAAGAGTGGTAGATGAAGGTGTTGATAGTGAAGAAAAGGAAGAAACCTAGAGGGAAGGGGGAGAAGAGGTAGAAGAGGAACAAGTGGATCCTGAAGAGCAAAGGACAATCAAGATATTGAAGGCTATAAAGAATGAGCAACATAAGGTGAGGGGAGATATCCCTATGTATGATGGAATTTTGAAAGAAAAAGAGCTTTTGGACTGGATAGCATCAATGGATGCCTACTTTGAAAGTTAAGAGGTACCAGATGCACAAGGGGTCAAATTGGAAAAAACAAAACTTAAAGGGCATGCACTCCTATGGTGGGATCATGAGGAGGTAGATAGAAGGAGAAGAGGTAAGCCAAAGATTGTCTCTTGGGATAGGATGATAGAAAATATGAAAGGTAAATTTCTTCCAAAAGATTTTGATATACAAATGCATAAGGAAATGCAAGGTTTAAGGCAAAAAGACTTAGATGTTAAAGCATATACTAAAGAATTTTATAAATTAAGTATAAGATATGGATTGGAGGAAGATGAAGTTAAGGTTTCTAGATAACTAGGTGGCTTAAGATTTAGTATTCAAGATGAATTTGTGGATTCTAACCCTAGAAGTGTGAAGGAATGTTACCAATTGGCTCTGAGAATAGAAGAGAAGTTGAAGAGGAAGAGTGAAAGACACAATAGTAGTAATAGAGGAGGTTCTTCAATGAGGGAAAGAGGAGGAAGAAAAAATTAGTTTTGGGAAGAAAAGGATAAAGGAACTACTCCTAAGGCAAGAGGAGGACACAACCAAAGAGGTGGAAGAATTGGAGGGGGAAGAGGAAGTGGCATCTTCACAGGTAGATGCTTTCATTGCATTGAAGTTGGACATCAATTGCACTGAAGTTGGACATCAATCTTTTAGGTGTCCTAAATGGATGGATTCTAATCAAGGCAAGGAAAGGAGGATACATATGATTGAAGAAGAAGAGACTCAAGAACCTAAAGCAGAAAACCCTGAGGTAGGAGAATTTCTTCTCATGAAGAAAGGGGGATCATTACCAACATTACTACAAGATGGTATATTTAAATCTAGATGTTTAGTCCAAGGCAAGGTATGTACTCTAATTATTGATTCAGGGGTACATAGTAATTTGTTTTCCATTGATATGGTTTCTAAGTTGGGGTTGGTATTGGTAAAACATCCTAATCCTTACAGTGCCACTTGGGTAAACCAAGAGTTGAATGTAAGGGTTAGTCAGTAGGATCAAATATAGTTTTGCAAGGTGATAAAATTGCATATGCAGATGCATCACTTGCATGCCAAGCATGAAGTGCATTCCCCAATTATAATGAATGGTTGGATATAAAGGCTCCATATGCTAGCCCAACAATAGAAGCCAAGGATGTAACCATGCATTTATTGGCACACTTTCCAAGATGAGGATCCCAAGTATCTACTACTACTGTTAATTTAGACATCACTATATAATCCTAAATTTTATGAAATATTGAAGCTGGTAGTAACTTCTCCCATGTCTCCAAAAAAAGTAGCATGGGTTTAGGGCCCCTTGGTTCGTAGGAATTTGTAGCAACTATTCTCATTGCTGGAAGAATCACTTCCATGAAGAGTTGAGTGTAAGGAGTTGAAGAAGCAAGTTCTTCTTCTATGTAAATGCCATAATCACAAGACTCATTCCCTTGTAGAAGCCTTTGTCACAATGACATTACCTCTAAACCATGCAAGGGATGCGTATGTATGCATGTATGTATGTATGTATATATGTATATGTGTATATATGTACTTATATGTATGTATGTACATATATATATATATATATATATATATATATATATATATATATATATATATATATATATATATATATATATATATATATATATATATATATAGACTAGGAAAAATGGGAAGAGTTAATGTCATTATTAATGGGCATTATATTTTCCCTACATATATACATTATATATATACATATTGGCCATTAACTTTGCATTATTTGTGTGTAGGATTTTGAGGCAAGTCACTTAACACTGGTTGAGTGAGTTTTATTGTTTTATTATTTAGATTTTAGAATATGTATGTAGATGGATCAATTTTTCTATTGTGCTAAGATGTAATAAGAACCTTAAAAAGGACATGTCTATATACATACATGCATACATACATAGACACACACATATGTGTGTGTACATATGTATATATATACACATATATACATAAAGAGAAGCTTTTGCATATACATACATACATACATACATAGACACACACATATGTGTGTGGATGTTATATATACACATACATATACAAAAAAAGAAGCTTCTCTATTCACTTGCTAAGGGAAAAATAATACAAACCAAGAAAAATGGGCATAGTTTGCAAGAAATTAACAAAAAACATATCATAGAAGATATTTTTAGAAAGAAACAAGCCATAACCTAGTTAAGTTAGTCTAGGTTTTTATTAGTTGGGTTGATTAAAAATTCCCATAGAACTGTCATCAGATTAGGTACAATAAAATGAACAATAAGCTATTCCCAGCTAGTAGGATCAAATATAGTTTTCCAAGGTGATAAAATTGTATATACAGATGTATGTATGTATGTATGCATGCATGCATGCATGTGTGTGTGTATATATGTATTTATATATGTATGCATATATGTATGTATGCATGTATTTATATATGTATGTATGTATGTATATACATATGTATATGTATATAGATACATACACACATATGTGTGTGTCTATGTATGTATGTATATAGAGAGATCTTGTGGATTGTGGAGATAAGTGGAGATCTCATATTTCATTGTCATGCCCTTGTGATCACTACATTTTGTTGTTGAGCTCTTTTCATCTCATTGTTGTGCCCTTGTGATATTTTTATACGTATGTGTGTATGTATGTACACACACACACACACACACGTGTGTGTGTGTGTGTGTGTGTGTGTGTGTGTGTGTGTTGATGTATGTATGTATGTATGCATATAAAAGATCTTGGCACAATAGAAAAATAATAAAACTCACTCAACATGTAGCATGGCCACAGATGCGATGGCAATTCCTATTGGTAAGTAGATTTCTCACACGTGTGTGTGTGTGTGTGTGTGTGTGTGTGTGTGTGTGTGTGTGTGTGTGTGTGTGTGTGTTGATGTATGTATGTATGTATGCATATAAAAGATCTTGGCACAATAGAAAAATAATAAAACTCACTCAACATGTAGCATGGCCACAGATGCGATGGCAATTCCTATTGGTAAGTAGATTTCTCTTTTTCTCTCTCATTTTTCATGTGTTTATTTCACTTGAACTATTATTTCTAAGGGAGCATTTTATAATATTAGATTCATTTTATGCAGGACATGATGTAGACATTCTTGGATGTACCTGTGTTAGATGTACTAGAATCACTAAATAATTGTGATGAATTTCTCGTGAGCAATGAAGATGGACTTCCCCTTAGGGTAATCTTTAAGAGACCCTCCAAAAAAAGATATGTATATATATACATACACACATATGTGTGTGTCTATGTATGTATGTATGTATAAAGAGAGATCTTGTGGATTGTGGAGATCAATGGAGATCTAGGATTTTGTTGTTGTGCCCTTGTAATTGCTACATTTTGTTGCCATGCCCTTGCGATCCCTACATCTTGTTTTTGTGCCCTTGTGATATTTGTATATCTATGTATGTACGTATGTATGTACACACACACACACACGTGTGTGTGTGTGTGTGTGTGTGTGTGTGTATGTATGTACGTACGTATGTATGCATGTATGCATGCATGCATGCATGTAAACAAAGAGATCTTGGCACAATAAAACAAAAAAAAACTCACTCAACATGTAGCATGGCCACAGATGCGATAGCAATGCCTATTGGTAAGTAGATTTCTCTTTTTCTCTCTCATTATTCATGTGTTTATTTCACTTGAACTATTATTTCTAAGGGGGTATTTTATAATATTACATTTATTTTATGTAGGATGTGATGTGGACATTCCTGGATCTACCTATGTTAGTTGTACTGGAATCACTAAAGAATTGTGATGAATTGCTCATGAACAATTAAGAAGGACTTCCCCTTAGGGTAATCTTTAAGAAACCTCCCTCCAAAAAAAGACATGTATCTACACACACACACACACACACACACACACACACACACACACACACACACACGTGTGTGTGTGTCTACATATGTATGTATACAAAGAGATCTTGTGGATTGTGGAGACCAGTGGAGATCTAGGATTTCATTGTCGTGCCCTTGTGATCACTGCATTTCATTACTATGCCCTTGTGATCTCTGCATCTCATTGTCGTGAACTTGTAATATTTGTTTATGTATGTATGCATGTATTTATGTACATACATACATACATACACAAATATATGTATGTATATGTATATATATACATACATACAAATACATATGTGTGTTTCTATGTATGTATATATGTATATAAACATAGAGATCTTGGCACAACAAAAAAATAATAAACTGACTAAACATGTAGCATGACCAAATATGTGAAGGCAATGCCTATTGGTAAGTAGATTCCTCTTTTTTTCTCTCACTTTTCATGTGTTTATTTCACTTGAACTATTATTTCTAAGGGGGCATTTTATAATATTAGATTCATTTTATGTAGGACATAATGTGGACATTCCTAGATGTACCCATGTTAGATGTACTAGAATCACTAAAGAATTGTGATGAATTTCTCGTGAGCAATGAAGATGGACTTCCCCTTAAGGTAATTTTTAAGAAAACCCCCTCCAAAAAAAGATATAAAATATTGGCAAATCTTTCATTATTTTGAAAAGAAACAAGTCTATTCATGAATCTTTCAATTTTAAATATTACTTATATTGCCAATTACTTTGGAATCATAATTTTTGTATAGGAAATATTTGTCAATCTCAATAATAATAGAAATTTCGTCAATTGCCAAAGAAAATTACAAATGAAAATTGAATATTTTTTAACCCATGGAATATTATGAGGATCATTACACTATATTTTAAATCAATATGGCAAACTAAATATTGGTGATATATCCCTAAAGTAACTAATAGTTATCATAATTATTGGTGAATAATTTTAATTTCTCCACTAATATGTAATATTTAGGTGAATTAAATCTAATAATATATTGAATATTGTAGAAAATATTTGAACACATTTTTTTCAATAAAATAGATTATTGAGTGATGAGGTAAAATTTATAAAAATATAATGATTTAGGTTGAGTTAAATCTTAAATTATTAGCCAAATTACTAGCTAAAAATTTCTAAAATCATCCAATTGATGAATATTAGCCACTAAAAAATACCTTGCTTCCCATGAGAGTAGCAAGATGTGATGAGGACATTCTAGATACTTTAAAGATTGATCCTTAAAGAATTTAGATGGTAACAAGAAATTTAGATGTTAGGGGGGCGGAGGTGGGGGGGATGAGTGGGGCTAAATGATCTTCCACCTTTATATGGTTGGTCTTGATTAGTAGAGAATATTAAACTATTTTCAAAACCAAGTGAAGCTCAAAATTAACCTATGATTGCATGACAACTAACTGTTTGAATCTGTTGGTTTTAGGCAATGCATAAGGACACCATAGTTCAATATGCAATCTCGATTCACATGCATAAAAAATTAGGTGGAGCTAAAAAATATAATAGGTTTTCATTTTTGTTAGAGGTTTTTAATTAGGTATTTTAATTTATAGACCATCATGAACATTTTAAATTTGACTCTTATAGGCAAGGGTAATGTCCTTAGCATGCAAGCAAATCAAGACTTTCTATGTGCTGGTTTGCTGAGGACATTCTCTTAGCCATAGCAGCTAGAGTTCTAATGTTCATGATGGTCTATAATTTTAAAAAATTAATAGACCTATCAAATAAATGTAATCATGTTGTGTTTTGTTAGCTCCACCTACTGCCCATGCATATAGAATGCAACTGCATGTGCATTCTTGATTCAAAGTGGCATAATCTTATTTTGGATGCAACAGAAAAATGACATCCACCAAAAGATGGGAAAATGATGTCACTTTTGTAGGTCTAGAATCTTTTTTTGTACTTTAAAGATTGATCATTTCTTAAAGATTTTAGATTATAATGAGGAATTTATATGTTGGGGTGGGGCCAAATGAGCTTCCACCTTCATATGGTTGGCCCTTATTAGTAGATAATATTGAACTACTCTCAAAACCAAGCGAAATTCAGCATTAACCTATGATTGCATGAACTAATTTTTTGAATCTCTTGGTTTTAGGCAATGCAGAAGGATGCCATAGTCCAATATGCAATCTTAATACATATGCATATGACATCAAGTGGAGCTGAAAAAACCCAACTAGTTTGCATTTTTGTTAGAGGTTTGTAGAGACCTATTAAATAAATATAAACATGGTGGGTTTTTTTAGCTCTACCTATTGTCCATGCATATAGAACATAGTTGTGCGTGCATTCTTGATTTAGAGCAACATTCACAAGTTTATCCCTTGCATATTCTTCAATAAATCAAGCTCATAATCCATGGGAATGAATTTTCGCTTCAATTTAGCTATCATCCGCTCCCATCCGGTGATTTTGTCCTTTCCCTTTCTATTTTGTTCCAACTAAACCTCTTGCCACCAGATCTTTGCATGTCCCTTCAGTTCTGCCTTCACAAACTTGACCCTATCAGGATCCTCAATATCTTCATACTCAAAGTACTCCTCCAATTCATTTCTCCAATCAATTAGCTCCTCTGGGTTAAGATTTCCAAAAATGTGGGAACTTCAAACTTAGGTCTTTTTCTAATCTTGGAGATGGCCCTAAAAATCCTCTCTTAATCTAGATTTAGAACTGTCTCTACTTTGGCATTTTCTTTTGCTTTGTCCTCATCCTCACTTTCATCTCTGATGGGAAGATTTATTCCTCTATGCATTTGTTCTTCTAATGCTTGCATTTTTCTTTGGAGGGCTCTAAAACCCTTAGGTGTAACACTTACAACTCTTCTGCCATGCTCTCTTTGTGGAGGCATTTTTTGTGTTTTTACTGAAACTCTAATGCAAACTACCTTACAATTAGCGATCTATCTACATGCTCAACAAAAACTATAGTTCGGGTGCAAATTGCCTCATAGTCAGTAATCTATCCACACACTCAAGAACTCTAGCTCTAATACCACTTGATGAAGGGTGGTCTCCTTAATACCATAAACCATAAAAAAAAAAAAGAAACAATAGAAAATGCAAGAACAAAATATGGACTCTTTATTTGTGTCGCAAATGTGAAATTATAGAATTCACAAGTGCAATATGCTGACCCACATCTTCATCACAAGAATTTGCAAGAGAAGTTGTGAACTATCACCCAAAGCTGTCCTAGACAATGTTCGGGCCTTTCTTAAATAAACAATTTTATGCTAGTCAGGAAGGTTATAGATACTCAAACTTAATACGTAGGGCTAACAGACCCTAAAAATACATATAGAGTCAACTAAATACATCTTTGATAAATTATTTAATAAATTTTGGTAGCCCAACTTCTGAAAGCCATAACTCATGAACCGTTGCTCCAATTGGCTATTATAACCACTTTTTAGAAACACCAGCTCTTGATCTATAGATTTGAAATGGTGCAAGCACCCTTCCATCAAGCTTTTGGACCTCATCTAGGCATTCTAAGGCCTCCAACAGTGAGCCTAAATTTTTTTTTGTAAATATTTCCACTGAAAATCTGCAATAACTTCTCTGATACTTAAGCTAGAGAAATGAGATTTTTATGGTAGGCTTATAACTCTAAAGCGAACCTTCATGTAGAAAATGAGAACATTCTGAGCTAGTATGACAAACTTACTAAAATTAGCAATTTCTCATTAATAGTAACCACCCTGTCTACTAGTTCTTATTAAAATAGAGAAGACTGAAAATAAAATATATTTGGGTGATACAAGATTGCTCTTACACCAAGGATGCTCCTATATCAGACACCTGGGGTAATTTGAGAAGTGACTCCATTATGTCTCAGGTGTTTAAAGGAAAAAAAAGATGGGTAACCTCCTCCCTTGCTAGCCACGATGAATTCTCTATTGGCCTCCCTTTCCATTTGAGCAAATATTCCTCATAAGTTCTGTTCCTTGTACTTTTTCCAACATGACTATCCAATTTCTCCTCAATCTCCTTTGTAGCTGAACTAGCTACTAGAATACTCCACTACGCTTCTGTAACTTCTTCTCCATTAACTCTTTCATAATACTCTATCAAATCTAAAATATTAAATACTGGTGAAATATTCAATTCATTAGGAAACTCCACTTATAAGCATTTTTAGAATCATGCACCCTTCCATTGAGTTTTAGGACCTCATCCAGGCACTCTGAGGCCTCCAACGGTTAGCTTGAAGATTTTTTTGCAAAATCTTTCATCAAAAATCCATAATAAATTCTCTCATACTTAAGTTGGAGCAATGAGATTTCTATGGTAGGCTTATAACTCTAAAATGAACCTTCATGTATAAAATGAGAACATTCCAAGCTTGTATGGAAAACTTACTAAAAATAGCAACTTCCCATAAATAGTAACTACCCTATCTACTAGTCCTTATTAAAATAGAAAAGAATGAAAATAAAATATTTTTGGGTGATGCAAGATTGTTCTTACACCTAGGATGCTCCTGCATTAGATGGCCTACTTCGATAGATAGTTGTTGGTCCTACAAAATAGCTATCACAATTGGGATGACAAACTGAAAGCTTAAGTCATTGTATTTGTGATGGTCTATTGGCACAATTGTGATGGTGTAAAGATGAACTCTTACACTTTCTTTCTTCTAAGTAATGATAACTTTATCCATCATAATTGTGATAGATGCCCTTGCTATCATAATTTGTGATAGAAAAAGTTTGACACCCATCTGATGGGAGCCAATTTGTGGTATTGTCTCTTGGGTGACACATGGCTGTCATAATTGCTATGACCTACCATTGCAATTTGGGCCCAAATGTAGTAGTGATCTAGTATATCATATCTCACATATTTGAAACTAGATAAACCCATAGATCTTCTAAATTTGTCATCTACCTTTTCAATAGTCTTGATCTTCCTGATAGGTGGTCCTCTGACCAATCTTCTTCTTCTAGTTTTTATTGCATTCAACTCAGTAGTCTCTACTACCTTCTTCTACTAAATGCTTGACATTAGAAGCTATCCTAGTCCTTGGTTTATTTGGTGGTGGAGCTATCACTGTCTATTTCTTCTCTACTCTTTGAGCCTTCTTTCTTGATGACATTTCAAAAACTAGGTTTTTACCCTTTTCATGTTCTTCTTCTTCATCTTCCTCATCACCATTGTCTTGTTCTTCATCTTCATTGAGACCTTGTGTAATTTGCAATGGTTCCTTGGTCTTGCCTAGGGTGCCCAGTTTAGCTTCTAGGTCTTCAATCATCTTCTTCATTTTCTTCTCTTTATAACCTATCTTGATGTTTATAGTTATCCTTTCTTTGGCTTCCTCATATCTTCCAAATGGTTCAACCTTTCCATCTATCTCTTCTTTGAGTAGAGAAATACTATTTTCTCTTACATCATCACTATCCATCTCATAATAAAAAATTTGTAACCATGCCTTCCTTGGCTTAACTAATTGAACAAAAATATTTTTTGTGTCAACAAGAAAACATATGTTAGTGTAATACTTTGTGACCAATTCTTCTAGAATTATTATTCTCCTTTTCATCCTTTGATTGAATTTATTAAAATAAGAATTCATTACATTTTCAAAGTTTCCCCCCAATTGAGTAATATACTCATTGATTTTCCTTACCACTAGTTTTTCTTGCTCCCATACAACATTTCCAATACTTGGAAAATACTCTAGGATATAAAAGAATATACAAACAATTAGGGAACCAAACTTACACATTGAATTATTCACTTTCCTTATTGATGATAGATTCTCTAAAATTTGTAACATTTGTATCTCGACAAGATCATACTCATGATATTTCATCACAATCTTCCATGCTTGGTCCACAACCATACATGGCACACTATTCAGTCAGATTGATTGATAGAATTTGTCAGTAATGACCCTCACACAATAAGTGAATTAGATATAATTGTAATGGACAAACCATGTCTATTCCACTTGGCTCCATTGTTAGCCTCAATTTCTTTGGCTCAAGCATCACATAGTTTTTTTTGTTATCTAGGGTTAGATAGCTTGTAATCCTGTGTATCATCTTCTTAATGATTTCCACTAGTCTATTTTGTAACCATTACTTCATATGATGAATTCTTATCAAAACAAATTTTATCCATTTGACTTTGAATTTTTTTGAGAATTATAGGGCATGAGTTAATCTTTTTCTCTCAATTGCGTGAAACTCTTCCTTGAAAATTACTTCATTACATAGCTTCTCATAAGATTCCTTGATTTTATAATCTAAAATTTCTCCAATTTTACACATATAAAATCTTCTTACATCATGGATCATAATGACCTTAGGTGGTATCAAGGATAACTGATGCAAGAGCATCTAAGGTCTTTTCTATTTACCTTGGTAGTCTAATGCACGAGCATCCTGGCCATCATGTTATCCCACTAATTTTGTTGGTTGCTGCCAAATTATAGACATTGCTGAGTGTTAGTAATTATTCAGTCATTGCCAAGTTGAAGTTTTCTAATGTCATGTAAACCCTCGGGTTAGCATGTTATCCCATTTCACTCTAAAGTGTGTGCCAAGTTCTTTAGTATGTGCCAAATTATCTAGTATTAGCTAAGTAATCCTTCATGTGTCTAGTGAACCTATTCGTGCTGAGTGTTACTGTTGGTGCCGAGTGTTTCTATTGATGCCAAGAATTAGTATTTTTGTTCCTTCTTTCTCCAAGTTTTCTATGTCTAGTTCCAATTTGGGTCGACCTTGCAGATATTTAATTTTGTGATGGATATTTAATATTTGTTGAGAATTGACTTGTGGCTTGGTTATGCACTCAATGTAAGGGTTTATTTAGTTGGTAATTTGTAATAGGACAACTTATGGCCATGCAAGTATTTAAGGAGATTTTGGGTAGAGACTCAATCAAATTTTTTGGAAGTGTGGAGTAGCTTAGAGATAGAAGTTTGCATTTGAGTTTGAAGATCTATTCTTCTTTCTTTAGATGTATTCTCCTTTGTGATGGCCATGATCCAGAAGGCCATACAACCAAGCATGTTAGATGTAAACTTCTTGATTCAAAAATATGAAATATCATCTCTTTGGATCTAAATTTCACTCCTCTTGTTCATTTTCTACTGTGTATTGTTTGTTGGTTTCTAGATCACCTCATTTTGGGGTACATCCAGATTAGCACTACGTTAGGTGGTATCCGAGCTTAGTTGTTCCTGAGTGTGCAAGTAGATTACTGAAGTGTGAGGTAGTTTATACCAGGACCTTGGTTGGGAAAATTTTATCAGAGAACAGATTTTATTTCAAAAATCCTAGCTAGTTGGTTATTTGGTGTAGGGTTGTAGATCTATGAATTTGACTTGCAGTTGTAGAGAACTCACTATTTGATCATTGTTTATGAAAATATGGTTTGCAGAAGGAGAGATACTAATCTAGAATTATTTGACATGTTGAGGAAACTTGTAGCTAGAGTAGAAGCTATTGAGCTAGCACAAGATCATGGAAGACATCTTGATGATGTTGAGAGTGATGAGTATGAATCTTTTTGGGATGATTTACATGAAAGAATTGATGATCTAAAAGAGTCTAATTTGAGTTGGCATCTGAGGATTAGAAAAAGGTTTGTTGGCTAGTTAAAGAGATTATGAAGAGAAGAAGATAGATCATGGAACTGCATGATAATTTTGCTAAAGTTGATGAAGTATCTTTTGGCTTTCATGAGTAGATGGATAGATCTGACATGGAAATTTCAAGGCATCTTGTTGTGCACAATGAGATTGACGAAGAGGAGAGTTTCACTTATGTTGGTGAGGAAATAGAAAATGATGTTATTCAAGATGATGTTAATGTTAAAATAGATGTGATTGAGGACTTATCTATTGCTATCATTATTGATTTGTTGTTATATATTCATCCTATTGATCCGGATGTTGCTTGTGGTAAGAAGATGGATTTACTTTCCAATAATATGGTTGAGGGTTTTAGAGATGTTATTGATGTGGATTTACATGATACTATTGTTGCTAACATGGATCTAAACTTATAAGTTGCTGCTGAGATGCTGAAGGATATGGATGTTGTTACTAATGTGGATTTTGATGATGTTGCCAATCTATATGTTGCTAGAGAATTGAATATATATATATATATATATCATATTATTTCCTTCTTTCACTCATTCTCCTTGTACATAGTTCCACCAGGACAAGAAAGATCCTCTCAATTTTCCTTTAGCTAGTCTAACCCTCTCTTTTTCAAGGGTGTCATATATATATATATATATATATATATATATATATATATATATATATATATATATATATATATATATATATTGTTATGGATATATATGTTGCTACTATTATGGATCTATGTTCATATGTTGGTGCTGCTTGGGTTTGTGATTTGGATGTTGTTGCTGATATGGTTTTCATGTATGAGGATGTTGTTATGGATGATGGTGATGATAAGTTGTAGATGGAGCATTTTGATTCTTAGTTGAGTCTGTATGTTGATTGGTTGGATGAGATTTTGATTTTTGAATGGATGAAGCATAGATGGTTGATTTTTAGATTTGATCTCTTTTCTTTGATGGAGTGGAAACCTTTTTTTAAGATGAAGTTGAGTGCAAAATTTTATTTTGGATGCAAAATGTGGGACACATTTTTCCATTTACCTAGGGAGTCTAATGCAGGAGCATCTGAGGTCTTTTCTATTTACCCCGATAGTCTAATGCAAGAGCATCCTAGCCATCATTGCTGCCAAGTTACAAACATTTTTGAGTGCCAGTAATTATTCAATCATTGCTGAGTTGAATTTTTTCAACGCCGTGTTAAGCCTTAGGTTACTGTGTTATCCCATTTCACTTTGCAATGTGTGCTAAGTTATCCAGTATTGGCCAAGTGATCCTTCATGTGCTGAGTGAACCTATTGGTGTTGAGTGTTCCTATTGGTGCTGAGTGTTTCTGTTGATGCCAAGCATCAACATTTTTGTTCCTTCTTTTGCTTAGTTTTCTATGTCTAATTCTAGTTTGGGCTAACCTTGCGTGTATTTAATTTCATGATGGGTATTTAATATTTATTGAGAGCCAACTTGTGGCTTGGCTATGTATTTAATGTAAGGGTTAATTTAGTTGGTAATTTATAATAGGCCAACTTGTGGCCATACAAGTATTTGAGGGGATCTTGGGTAGAGTCTTAATCAAAATTTTTAGAAGTGTGGAGTAGCTTATAGAGAGAAGTTTGCATTTGAGTCTGGAGATCTATTCTTTTTTCTTTAGATGCATTCTTCTTTATAATGGCTATAAGTTGGATGTAAACTTCTTGATTCAAAAATATGAAATATTTTCTCTCTGGATCTAAATCTCGCTCCTCTTGTTCATTTTTTGTTGTGTATTTATTTTCTAGTTTCTGGATCACCTTATTTTGGGGTACATCCAGATTAGCACTGCATCAATAATGCACTCATAAAGTCTCCTTTTACAAAATTTCTAGAATAGCACTCAACTTAGGTGGAGGATAGACATCACTCTTTACCAATTGAATTTTACTGACCTCTTGACTAATTCTAGTGGTCGATGAAGCTGACATGATAAAAGATAAGGTTTGAAGTTCTTCCTTCTCTGGATACTTGGTGTTTATTCATGCTCTTTACCCATTCAAACTTCTTGATTGAGTCACTCTTGAAATCCTTATAGGCTGCTTAAATTGATGGATTGCTCCGTGCTCTCAAAAATATGAATGCAAGGTATGAGATAATGTCTTTGAAATTCATTATATACCTTCTTCTTGATCAATTAGGGTCTCCATTAATTTTGTGTACTTAGATGAGTGGAAGCTAGTTGTCTCAGTTGATATTGATACCTTTTAAGTAGGTCTATAGCTCAGCCTCTTTCCATGTCACTGGGTTTCTATCATTCTTGAAATGCTTGGTCTATGTTGCATTGCTCGATCATCATTGACAATTTCCTTACACTTGGAAACCTTTCAAAAAAATGTTCTTATGCATCTTTTATACGTGGATATGAACTTTTGGCACATTATCATGTAAGGAATTGATGTATGATATATCAATTAAGTATACAATTCCATACATACCTCTCTTGTTCAATTTGAGATGACGTGATCACCTTCTCCATTCGATTAGGTGACCTCAACTCTATTAGCTCCACTATTTCCATCTTCTATTTTCCTTTTCCATTTCTAATTTATTTCATTTCTCACTAGTTGAATATCCACTTTGCCTTTACTTTTATTCTTTATCTGATTGTCTAAATGTACTTGAGTCTTGCAATTCTTTCTTTGATAATCAAACTTGTGACACTTGGAACATGTATTGTTAGGTGCATAATTCTTCTTCCTCTAATTTGGTGAGTAAGGTTTTGTGTTTGATATACATTTAGATCCTATATGCCCATATTTCTAATAGTTATAGTAGTAACCTTCAAATCTAGGTATAGTAGGTGTATTCCTCAGTCTTGACCTACACTCTTGTATATGATATCCTTGTTTCTTGTAGTAAAAATAGTAACCAATAAACTTAGGTTTAAGATTTCACATATCGTGTTTGCTTCTACAGATATTTGAAATATGACCAAGTTTTCCATAGTGATAGCATGTTGGCTTGTCCTTTGGCTTTGCATTTCTCATTTCTTCATTCTTGGATGATTCTCCTTTCTCAGTGCAAGAATGTCCTAACCCATTAAACCAACTTGATGACTTCATAAGTTCTTCAAATTAATTCATTACTTCCTTTGGTTTGTTGAATCTCTCCAGGATTCCTTCTCATTTCTCAATTCATTCTTTAGTATGTCATTCTATGATTTTAGATTTGCAATTTCCACATCCATTGTGATTTAATTCTTGATTTGCAAGCATGAGTTGATTCATCATGTCTAGTTGAGAGTTTGTGAGCTTTTGTACATCTGATATTCTTTCTTCAAGTCTCATAGCCATAACCCTTTTGTCTTCTTCAACCATAGTCCTATCTTCTTCATCTTTCTTCTTTTGTTCAATCACTTCACATAGTCTTACTGATTGGATTTCATGTTCTCTTTTCAATCCTCTTATTTCTTCATTCAGGAGTGTGTTCTTGTCAAGTAGATCAACAAATTCTCTATCATTAGGATTAATAGGTTCAAACAATCCTTCAATTCCAACTTCTTCATAAGAGTATTCCTTTATTTGGATGACAATTTCCTTTCTCCTTTTAAGGGAATCTTATAGACCTTGTCTTTCCTTCTCAAGTTTCTATAATGTGAGTTGAATGTCAATCACCTAGTTTTCAATTGTCTTATCCAATTTGAAAGCCTCCATCTCCAAGATCTAATATCCAATCCTTTAAGCTTCTTTTAGAGAACCGAAGCTCTAATACCAATTGTTATTTGATGGAGGAATAAACAATATAAACTAGATATTAAGAAGGTTTGGGGGGGGGGGGGGAGAGGGGTGAATCAAAACCTTAAGCACTTAAACTTTTCATAGATTCATCCACACCTATCAATAACTTGTGCCTGTAAATATAGTAATGTAAATCTACCGTAACATCTAAACTATTACCTAGAAACCCTCCAAGGTGAAGGTAAAACTAGGGTGGGGATGACACTCACAAATCTTCACTAATGTAGTAATAAAGTTAACTAGTTGAGGTTACAATGTTTGACTATAAAATATAATCTACCCTGTGAAGGGTCTATCTTGTTAAAAGCTTAAGAGACTACTAGGTCTCACCTTGTTAGAGGATTTAACACTTACAACGTTAGGTTGAAGCCACAATAGTTGGTTACACTATTTTGGAGGAAGAAATTTCTCTAAAAAACATGCAAGATAAATTTTTTGCCCCAAAAATTTTGATAGAAAGTATTCACATAGTTTCGATTGAAACTTACTAAAAGAAAAAACCATCCTAAATAGTTTTGATGGAAACTAAATAATTTCTGTAGAAACTAGAAAATAGTTTCGATAGAAACTAAATAGTTTCTATAGAAACTACTTAGTTTCTATAAAATTGAACTAAACATGAAAAAATCGACCTAAATAGTTTTGATAGAAACTAACTAAAAATAGTTTCTATCGAAACTATTAAAATTTTTTTGATAGAAAGTTAGTTTTTGTCAAAACTAGTAAAGTAGATGGCTTTTACAAAGTCTATAATCTTTTTAGTTGTTTTCATGGCTTCTAGGCTTTACTGCTAGGTTTAGATGGAGTGCTAAAGACATGTCATTTTGCATGACACATGTACTCAGAATGAAATTTCTAATGACTATTGATTCGATACATTTTGAAATTTTTAGGTATATGTTTTTTTTACGTTAATTGAATAGAGGCTCATTATAAAAGATAAACCTCTATATTGGAAACTCAAGGAAAAATAGTCAATAAGGGAATATAAATCTTGAAAAATAAATATCATCTCTATATTTGAGTACTCTTTCAATCAAAAAAAGAAAATTTGAAATCGAGTACAAATATATAATAAGTTAAATGTGCCAAAAGCCACGTATGTCCAAATTACTATTAGGTCAACATTAAACTTTGATAAAATATGAAATAATATGGATAAAGACATTAGACCACCTCCATGGTTTCAATATGGATGGTAAAAAACTAAATTCGAAAGAATCACATTGATATCTATCGTAGAAAAAAAATTGTATATCAAAAACTGTGTCAATTTTAAAAATTGAGTTTTTGAGAACATACTAATTTTTGTGGGAAAAAAATTCAATCCAATCAATTGAAAAAATAATTTAGAAAATATATTTAGAATCTAAATAGAAAATCCTAAAAGACTCTAATTTACTTCATCTTCAAATTCTCAACCGTTAAATGACAATTTGCATCTGAATGAGAACATTTTCTTCAAAAGTCACATTTCAATGTCGGTTTAGGCAAAAAAGTGTAACCCATTATTGTGGGTCCACCCAAAAAAGTAAGGACTCCATTAGAAGATTTACAAAGATTTGTTAAGACCAATCTATTAAGAGAATTTCCCTAATTCAAGTATGTTAAAACTGATTCAGTACCTAACCATTAGTTTTCTTTGTAAGATGATTTTGAGTCTTCTCCTTGCTAACTGATCCTCTCCTCTAATCTGATATTCTTTTCTTTCCCTTTCACTTTACTAAATTGAATAGCCTCACTCAATCTATTAGATGATAACATGACCCTTCAATGTCTTCTGACATGATCTCAATCCTTTTCTATCTATAGGTTCATGTTCGCACATGAACTCTTTTCATCTCCTTTTGTCCTAGAATGTGATCTAGGTTAAGATCATCACTATATAAAGAGTTTCATTCAAAGAGTTTACTAGATGATTCCATGTTTTTTCTCTTTATCTTGATCGATGAACACACAACATAGGCATTTGTGATCCACAATGTGTAAATGTTCTGTAACAACCTCTGGAAGCATTAAATGTTCTATAACAACTTCAAAAATTAAATATCCCTTCCAAGTTGGCTTGATAATCATTTTTTCTAAAACTCTATTCCATTCCTGACTTTCATATAAACTCTATGTAGCTCATCCTTTACTATTTCCTAATGCTTAACAATGTCGATGTTCAACCTTCATTATGCTCGGTACATACTAAGTAACTTGACACTTGTGTTCTCAAAAACTTAGTCATTGATGACTTTCTTGGTCTCAAATGATCTTGGTTCATATACAAAAATACTTTGTGACACAAAAAAATTACTCGGCTCCTATAGAGCTAGGTAAATACTTACTTATGTACATGGCTCGGTCTATATAGAGTAGCTTGGTCACAATGATGACTGTCTGACTCTGGCTTGTAAATGACTAAGTGGTTGACAGTAATAGACAACAATGGTTAGAGATATCAAAAATCTTTTGGTCTCAAATTATGAGGGGGGCTAATAATATATGTAATGGTTGATCTATTTTTAAGTATTAGCTTAGAACCTATTAGACTATTCTATATTTGAAACCACATTAGTAAGAAAGGTGGTTCCTAACATGTAAGCAATCTTGATTTAGACAAGACCAAAAACTAATTAAATGATGAATAATTAAAAACTTTTTATTGATCCAATTTTTAGTATATTTTTCAAATAGATTAATAATCTTTGTTTTTTTGTTAATGGTTGTTTGGCTTTGCTAGGGTTTCATGCATTCTTTGAGTTTCCTTTCTTACGACTCTTTGTCTGAGCTTTCCCTCTATGTTTTCCACTTGTCAAACCACATTTAGTGTGGGAGTTTTTAGGCTTGTTTATAATGACCCTAGCCAATAGTGACCCAATTGTTGATATTGGTGTTCAGGCTACTACTTTGGAAAGCCATGGTGCTTCCATTGAACAAACATCCTTGCAAATTCATCTCAAAGTTTTTTTACCAGGTAATCCTAATATTATCCTTCCTTTGCAAGAATTTGACGCTGCTTGTGATTGGTTATAACAACATACCTTGATAGGGTATTTTCTGGGTAGGACTCCCCCTGAAGCTATGCTCTGAGAATGGGTTAACAAGAGCTGGACTCCTTATGGAGTCCACCTTGATGTTGTGTTTAAATTTTGTTTTTCCAACCCATCTCAAGTAGACGTAGTGTTTAACAATGGCCCTTAGTCTATGCATTCCTCCCTACTTGTTTTTTGAAGATGCTTGAGAGACTCACCATCTTTGAAGACAAAACACTTAGGGTCCCTATGTAGGTTGAGTTCTTGGGTATACCCTTTCCATGTTGGCATTTTTTCAAGTCTATTTTCAATACTCCTGGCAAAGTTATTACTAAGGAATCTCATCCTCAGAAACATGTATGCATTGAGGTTAATCTCTCCAAGGATCTCAAAGATTCTATGAAAATATAGATTGGTTCTCAAACCTTCTCTTAGAAGGTGCTCTATTTGAACTTGCCTAACACTTGTTACAGGTGTTAGTTAGTGGAACAAAAGATCATGGATTGCCCTTTTGCTATGCCTAGGGTTAAACCCCCACCTAAGGAGCCCCGGTTAAATCTGCAGAAGGGAAATAAAAAGATGAATGGAATATAGTTGGGTGCAAGGATAAAATTCCCTTCACTCTGAAATAGTCATATGCAACTGTTGTTTTGGTTCCCCCTATTTCAACAGGAGCACAAAGCCTAGCCATTGTAGAGCTGAAGCTAGTTTTTTTAGATTCAAACCTAGTGTTTCCTAGGTTTCAAACCCTGGAAGTTCATAGGGGTTCAAGGCAACCACAAGGGCTAACACTTCTATGGTGATTCACTCTCCTCTTGTAGCCTCTTCCATTATGACCCAAAATGTGTGGCATTCTCGCAGTCGTCCCAGACGTGCTAAGACACCAGAGAAAAGATAGAATATTAGTCTAGAGGGTTTTTCTGTTGGATTCAACCAAGATTCCACTTGAACCTACAAAATAGCTATTCCTCTCTTGAGGATGAGGAAGATATGGAAGAGTTTACATGAATTTTTTTATCATGGAACATGCAAGGTCTTACAGACCTCTCCAGAAAGTACTATGTTAGGGATACCCATCATAGACATGGTAATTTAGATTTTCTCTGCATGCAAGAGGTTAAAATTTCTAGTTTCATGCTTTCCTCTACATTTTGCGTCATTTGGCTGGATGGCATTATGTTTTCTTCTCAGTACGAAACTGGTAGAGGTGGTGTAGTTATTCTGTTATTACCTCATCTTTATTCTACTATTATTTCACATGGTTCTGACCACACACACAAAATAATTTGTCTTGTGCTTTCTATCAAAAATCATTCCTTTGGACTAGTTAATGTTTATGCTTCTAATAATGCTGTGGAAAGATCCCAATTGTGGGGCTAGATGGTGGACAATTTGCCTCTTGCTAATTGGGGTATGTGTGGTGACTTCAATATGGTTGAGTTGGCCTCTGACAAAGATGACATTTTGCCTTTTTGTTGGATAGCTAGGGAAAGGCAAGCTTGGTACTACATGCGTAATAAATTGGGCCTTTATTATCCCAATACTAACAGCTGCCAACATAGTGGGGTCTGGTACACTTGGTCCAACTTTCAAGATGACTTTGATCATATTCTAAAATGTCTCAATCATGCTATGATTACTGCACAATCTTTTTTCTCCTTTTTTGAGGATCGAGATCTACCTGTCATTCCCTTGCCAGATGTGACATTATCAAACCACTATCCCATTTATTTTTCCATCTCTTGGCATACAACTATCCAACATGTTGTCAAGGCTCATTTTTTTCTCAATACATTAGTGCTAATGCATGCTTCCACTATTGCTCATATCCTACATGTCTAGAATTTGGAGCCATGTCTGCATTCTCAGACTAGTTGGATTCAGTGGTGGAATGATGCCACCATAAGAACTACTAGATTCATCTATGGGTAGTAGTTAGTGGTTTTCAGACACCAGTCTTATGAATCCACTACCATGGTTCTCAAAAAAGCTTCTGAAGCTCTCACCTTCAACCCTTTTGATGTTGATTTCCAAATTTAGCTTGCCAAGTTTCATCATGACAAGTAGGTTGCAAATAACTATGCTGCTCCCAGAGCCCAAATCAAAGCTCACCTCCATTGGTTGGAGGTTGGCAATAAGGATTCTAAAGAATATTTTTCAGGCTCTTAGAACCTGTCATACCAATTAAAAAGATTAAACAAGGCAATTATGTTCTCTCCAGTCTCCTTGACATCCTACAAGCTATTCTTCACCACTACAAAAATGTGTTTTCTTTGCAAGAAAATTTGGTTTGTGGGGAGGAAGCCCTCAGAAAGTGTATTACTATTAGTCCAATCCACCTAGTGGTTGAGCAACAAGCCTTCCATGAGTAGCTTGTCACCATCCAAGACCTCAAAGAGGTAGTTTTTTCTATGGTTGATGACAAATCCCTTAGGTGTGATGGGTTCCCCTGTGAATTTTACAAACATCTTTGGTAGGCTATTGGTCTAGATCTACATAGTTTATCTTGAAGCCTATCATTCTAAGAGTTTAGGAGCTATTATTAACAAAGGAAACATCAAATTCATACCCACAGCTAGAGATGCCAAAGATATCTGTAATTGGCAACCCATTACCTTTCTTAATGTGTCTTATAAGATTATTGCTAAGGCAATTTCTCTCAAAATCCTCCATCTCCTACTCTTAATTGTGTGGCCAAAGCAAACTAGCTTTATTAAGTCCAGGTATATTCTTGACAACATCATTACTATTTGGGAAGGCATGGAGTGGGATCACAAGTCCAATCAGCCATTTGTGTTTTTAAAAATTGACTTTGCTAAAGCTTATGACCAGAGCAAAGAACCTTTCATTTTGGCTATGCTTCTCTTGGTTTTAGCCCCAATTTTCTTCAGCCTATGGAAATGCTTTTTAGAGATGCTAATGACTGTATTACTATCAATGGCTCTCAATCTGCAGCCTTTTGTGTCTTTCATTCTATCCAGAAGGGTTGCATTGCTGAAGGTTTTGGATACTTGCTAGCCCACTCCATTTCTTCTGGTTTGGTGCATGACATTTCCTTGCCAGATTCTTCCTCCTAGTTGGTCAATGGTCACTTTTGCTGATGATTCCTTTCTCACTCTTTTGGAAGATGAGGAAAACATTACTGATGCCTTGCAATGTTTGGATACTTTTGTCAAGCTTCTGGCTCAGCTATTCAAGATTGAAAAGAACCTTGACTATTGGCTTACTAAACCCCTTTCTCTTGCGGGGAAATTCCAGATTTTCTCAAAGGATTTGGTGGCTACACATGTATATTATTCTTCTTGTTGGGCTCCCTCCAAAGCCTCTATTATGAAATTAGTGTGATTACTTTGTGACTTTCTTTGGGCTTCTGGCTCTGATCATTGTGGCTTCCATAGAGTGGCTTAGATTATTGTCGCCTCCCCAAAGAGTCTAGAGGCCTTGGCCTTCTTTCCACCCAAAATCAAGGGCTTGCTCTTTGTTCCAAATGGATCATTCGTGCCATAAGTAGAGATGAAGCTTGGAAAGTTTTGGTTTGGCATTGCATTTCTTCTAGCTTTCCTATTAATAAACTTGCATGGAAGGGTATTGACTTTCAAACCCTTCTTATCATGTGGGAACTTGTACACATACAAGGCTCTTTTGTTATCAAGAGCATCTGGAAAGCTTGGGAAGCTGTCAAGCCTTGGCATTGCTGGTCTGGTGATGGGTTTTGGGATGGACTCTCTTTGAATCAATAGAACAGTTGGTGGTCTCCTTTGTTTTCCACCTAGGGTATCCCTTTGGCCAAGACTGAAGGTTTTTGTGCTTTGCATTTTTTTAAACATGGCATCAAGACCCCTAAGGACCTCTTTTCTAGGATCACTATGAGCCTCAGATTGTGGGAAGATATGCAAGTCTAGTTTCGTCTTGCCCATTCAAAGTGATAGACTTTTGATCTATTGGTTGCTACAATTCCAGACCATTTACTTCATAAGGTGGGTATTTAGTCTGTTTGTCCTTGGTGGACTGATTGGAAATGGTATCTTGCCATTCCCTTCAGTAGCTATAAGCCTAGCTTGGGATATCATTGGCTTTCTGCCCATTTTTTGATGGTGGATACTCTCAACCAATGCTGGCATTTGCAGTCTTCTATCTCTTAGTGAAGAAAGCATTTTGACACTATTTGGAATGCCATTACGCTGCCCAAGATTGCCCACTTTTCTTGGTGTCTAGTTTTTCAATGTCTTCCCCTTGGGCCTTGGCTCAAGCATATTAGGGTTCTGGATCCTCGGTGTCCTCTCTGTGGGTAGCCAGATATTTTTTTGCATATCTTTTGGTTTTGTAGACATGCTCAACAGTATTGGCACTAGATTCATGATTTTTTTTAGGCCTTTCAACTAGAACCCTTTTCCTCGCATATGGTTTATTTTGGGTGATTCCCCCCCAGGTTTCCTAAGAAGTTTACCCAGATCTGGCATACCTTTAGGATGGAGATTTTGTTTACTTTATGGAAAGATAGGAATGTTGTTATTTCCACTCACAATTTTTTTGACATAAATGTTGCTATGTACACTAAAGCATGCATTTGTAATAATGTAATAATGTAGATTCAAGTACAAGCCAACAAGGTGGCTTTGGAGGTGGCCCACCTCAAGGAGCTACTTAACCACTGGTGTAATACTCCCTGTACGATTGTGAAAGTACCACCTAATTTCTCAGTTGATCCTACTCCACTTAGGGCCGTTGCTAGGGGCGTAGCTCTTCAGGCCGTCGCTCGCACATGCCTTGCTTGCAGGCTTCCTGTCACCAGTCTCCCAACGGTGGCAATGGTGGTTGGCATCACTACTTGGTTTCACCTCCCTAAGGTGGCACAGGGTGGTCCCTGGGCCTGGTGGCTCCCCTTGCTGGTCCTCAGCACATTGTATCTTGTAAATGGCCCATTCACCTGGATTTGGCTATCTTGCCCTCAAGGATTGATAACAAGGATGCCGTTCAAGCCCCCGATGATGTTGTTGATGGTTGGACTATTCCCAGCCCGCCTGCCAATCCCAGGGATGACTAGGGATTTCATGATCGAGATAAACCACCACCCTCGGTTGGCACTACTTTGGCAGCTTGAGGATATTTCTTATAAGTTTTTTTTTTATGAATAGTTGTTGATTCTGGCTGAGGCTGTGTGAAATTTCATAGGGCGATCTTGTATCCCCCAACCCTTTTTTGTGAATTGAAACTTAATATATTATTTATTAATAAAAAAAGACTATTCATAAAAAAAGAAGAAAATTAATAATATCTTTTTACTGATTTCACTCTACATTACAGTCAAAACTATAATAATTACAATGAAGACAATTTGATCTCTAATAAATTCTTTATAATTTTTTACAAAGTACAAACTAATTACCAATGTTATATGCCACTTAAAATAAATAAACTACACTACTTGCCAATATTATATTGGTTACACACAAGTTGCTAATATTAAATAAACATATTAAACAATTACAAACCATGAAACAAACTTTCTAATTATTAGTCCCTAATAGTTCAGTTTTCCAAATAAGTAAATACCATTTTTAGTGCATCCCGCATTTCTTCAACGGCCCCCTGATTTTCATGCGCTCATTATTTTGGTATGAGTTCTTGTTGTAATCTGCCAGTTTTCAACTTCTTTCCGTTTCAGGGAAAAATAAAGGTATTCTTAGATGATAATCATCTTTTCTGATCTGTGCTAAAAAATATAGTAACTTATGACAAAAAAATTATGCATTAGTCAATAAAAATTATCACGCACTCACAGCAGACGATTATAATAGAAAAGAAAGTCATTAAAACATATCTAAAACTCTGTAAAAAGTATTTAAAAATCAATCGTAGTTATCAAGGCATTAATGGATACAGAAATCTATGATTAAAAGGTATGAAAGAGTTCTCTTGTGTGCTGGGAATTGCACAGATAGCTTTGCTTTGTGTAAAAGAGAAGAAAGCGTGCATGAGGTGGAGTCTAAGTAAGCACGTAAATGATGATTGTGGGCGCTTTGCTTTAAAACTAAGACTGTTCAGAATATATTTTACTTTTGGGCCTTCTATAAAGACACTTGTTCTTCTCCAAATCTAGGAGAGAAGGAGCTTGGGAGATCTGTGGCCTTCAAAAGTACGTTTTCTTTCTTTTCAATACCCAGTTGTATTTCATCTAGGAGTTGTTCGTGCAATGCTGTTTTCAGACTCAGATACTTTGTTTTGATTAGATGTTTTGGATGTCTATCCAAATATCACTAAGAAGGTTACAATCAATTAGAAAAATATATCTCAACTGAAAATTTCAGACCTTCAACAAATTTTCTAGTTAGCTGATTGAAAAATAATGGTACTTAAGTATGATAGCATTCTCTTCTTTTTCTTTTATGATACAGTGTTTTTCATTTTCTGAAAGCTTTTGCTCTTTTCTTCTTCTTCTTCTCTTTCTTAATCTTATCTTTTATGTGATCATCTCTTTTTTGTCTTGATAATTGACTTGTAATAAATCTGGCCTACTGTACTTATCTAATTAAAATACTTCTAAAATTTTGATTTCTTATAAATTTTACTCCATGCAAATGTTTAAGATATCTAAAAGAAGCATTATTATTAATTAAGTACCAGAGTGATGGATGATTTTTTTAAAGAAGTTGGTTAAAATAGGAAAGGTCCTCTTCCTTCTCTTCTTACTAGTTCTTAAAAGAGAATTATATGTTACAGAGTCTGACTCTTGTTTTCTGTTGATTCTTTAACTCCAGTTCAAAAACTTTTTCTCTTTCTTAGTAGTCTCTCATGAGATCCACTCTTTTTACCTTAACAATTGACTTGTAATAAGTCTCATGAACGTATTTCTTACTTATTTAATTAATACATTGCTCAAATTTTAATTTGTTATAATTAATAAAAATCATTCCAAATAGATATTATGATATCCAGAAGATCGATTAACCCCCAACTTTATACTAAATTAACTTAATTTTTTTTAATATCTTATAAATTATTTCTGATGACAAGGTCTTGTTCATGCCATACTTATTTGCAATTATTCATATATATTTATTTACATTTACTCTAATCTACAGGTTTCACTTGCAAAAACATGACCTCTCTGTTGATGGCATTGTTGCATTATTGTTTTGTTTGCAGATACAGTAGTCTTGTTAAAATACAGATCGATTATGGCACCCATAGGTGTACAATTGGAAATTGAAGATAATTATGTAAGTCATTTTGGAAAACAACTAAGTTATAATATTAGATTCTGTAGATATCATTTGGATTTTTTCAATTTGATTGCGTCTCTCTTTAATTAATTAATATTTTGAATCATATTTTGCAATATATCAAGATAATGTACTTGAAAATAAATTTTCATAATATTAAACTTCATCATACAATTATTGGAGTTATCTGATCCACTTAGAATGATATATAGTTTTGCACTGTATTATTCAGGTTCATATGGACAATGGGATTTTAAAGGTTACTTTGTCTAAGCCAGAGGGGATTGTCACTGGAATTGAGTATGGTGGATTGAGCAACTTGCTGGAAATCGTTAACCATGAAGACAATAGAGGGTACAAATCCTCACCACAATAAAGCACTTGAAAAATAAGCTCACTTGATAGATTTATGTAAAAATAGTCTCATTTTAAGTTGGTTATAATACCATTGATAATGGGGTCTGCAGATATTGGGATCTGGTTTGGAGTGAACCTGACGGGCCAGGCATCTTTGATGTGTGAGTATTCAAACATCACACTATTTCTTAGTCTCACCATGGTCCTCTGTTTTCTCACTTTTCTCTACAATATGGAATGACACAGGATTAAGGGAAGTGAGTTCAGCGTAATACAAGCTGATGATAACCAGGTGGAGTTGTCATTCAGCAGGACATGGGATCCTTCCCAAGAGGGTATAATGGTTCCATTAAATATAGATAAAAGGTATGTCATATATATTTTAAATTTGGTTTCGTTTGTCTGAAGTTTGAATTAGTATAGATGAGGTATAATTATTGAACATAATTAATATTCTTGTAAATTGTATTTAATGAACTGAATTGTAATTCTCTTATGGAATCACAGTTTAAAGTCTTAGAATATTTAGATGACTTAAAAACAATAAAAAATCATGTAATTTAGATAAATTCTCAATACTAATAAATCTAAAAATATAGTAAAAAATGGGTATCATTCTAAAATACAATAAAAAAAATAAAAATAAAATAAAAAATTGATACTTTTAGATTTATAAATACAAGTGGTTTCAATTATGTTTGATTATATTCAAATATATTATGATAATGTTAGATTGTATTGTAATATATATATTATTATATAATAATTTTGACAAATTATTTTTCTTAAAGCTATAAATAAAGGTAGTGGATATTCGAATTTAGTTAAGACATTAAATGTTTGAACAAATTATTAAATTAATCATGTTTTGAAATGTGTAGGTTTCTTTTGCTTAGGGGTTGTTCTGGTTTCTATACATATGCTATCTATGAACGACCTCAAGATTGGCCGGGCTTTGTCCTAGGGGAAACTCGTATAGCCTTCAAACTCCGCAAAGATAAGTAAGAAACACAATGTGAAGACATTATCCAATATTTTTCTATATTATTTCAATTTATATGAAAGTAATATGGAAAAATGGGCATTGCTTCTTGTTATCTAGATTTCATTACATGGCAATAGCTGATAATAAGCAAAGGATAATGCCCATGCCTGAAGATAGAATGCCAGGACGGTGTGAGAAACTAGCATATGCTGAAGCAGTTCTTCTAACAAATCCTATAAACAAAGATCTTATTGGCGAGGTACCAATACACAACCCATGCAATCAATTTCTTTTTTCTTAAAGACTCCAAGATTTGTATTGTAGTAACACACACACACACACACACACAAAGTAAGTATAAATGAGGGTTTACATTTTTATTAAAAGATGCTTGATTTTTATGCACTACCCAATAAGACACTAGTAAAATTTATAAGAAGATTCATATAGAACACATAACTTCACGAAGACAAAAAAATACCATCAAAATAAATGACAACTAAATAATACAACAACACAAGAACCACCCACTAGAGAGATGATTAATGATCATCCATAGTCTTAGATGAAGTATTACATATGCACCCCAAATGAGGAGATGGAGGCATGATAAGCCACAATCCTCACCTAAGGAATAAAAGGTAATCTCTCTCTCTCTCTCTCTCTCTATATATATATATATATATATATGTATGTATGTATGTATGTATGTATGTATGTATGTATGTATGTATAGGTACGTACATACGCACATACATACATACATACATACATATATATGTATGTATATATGTATATACATATATACATACATATATATACGTATATACATACATATGTATACACACACACACACACACACACACACACACACACACACACACATATATATATATGTATATATGTATATACATACATGTATGTATACATATAGATATGCATATGTGTATATATATATATGTATATGTATATGTGTGTGTGTACACACACACACACACACACATATATATGTATACACATATAGATATACATATATATACACACACATATATATATGTGTGTGTGTGTGTGTGTGTACACACACACACACACACACACACACACACACACACACACATATGATTGAACACTCTTCTTGTGCAGTGGACAATTTGAATTGTATTAAGAAAGAGGAAGTAAGGAGAAACTCTAATCATGATAATTTCTCTATTTGGGAGTAGGTAATATCAACCCATATGATATTCACTTTTAATGCCTAAATGAAATTCTGAGACTAGTTTCTTGGCTTGCAATTAGATATGAAAGGAATGAAAGATTGAAGTTCATGAAATATATTAATTAAGAGAAAAATAATAAGCTGAAAAAGAGAAAGCTCTAAATATTCCATAGTTTAATAATATAAAATACCTAAGGGGTCATAATCTCAAATAGAAGGAGAAAACCTCAATTTTTTTTTTGAGAATGTAACATTTTATTCAAATGGGTTCGACAATCAAATATTTAACCCAATCCTTTATATATATATGTAGAAAGACCATACAATATTATGTGTAGCCATCTAAAAATCACTATATTTCTTGACATTCTACACTATTTAGTATTCATTCTACCCAATTTTGAATTCTTTCTCACTATTTTTTATTATTTTGTACATTGGTAACACTAGATTAAATCTTAGATAAAATTAAATAACCCTAAATGTAATGCCCCGCCAAGGGACCCAAAAGAATTAACCTAAATTCTTACTAAGTTTGCCAAACAATTTTTTTTTTTAAAACATGAAAGCTAAACCATTTACAACTTATACTTAATTACGGAAGCAATAGCAACAATTCAATAAAAGTAAACATAACATACATAACATGTTACATTCTTTAAGGATCCCTTAACGTTGTATCACATCTACATTAACTATTCATCTAACATCACATCCTTAGCAATGATACATCCAATGTTCTCAAATTACATTTTTGATTGCTCAATCATCCGCTGTACATGCCACAGGGTATGAAAGGCTTGAAAGAATAAACATCTCTGTAGATAAACTACATCATCATACTAACTCTAATCCATGATGCAATAACATAAATGAAACCATAAACAATACTTGATACATCATCACAAAAGATATAAACATCCATCATAAAAGATATCCATGTATCACAAACATAAATAACTAAGTGCACAGATTGTCCCAACCGTAAATAGCATCATTAGACCATCGTGGATCCTAGCCATCCCTCCGTGCATAACATTCCAAATTACCGAAGAGATCATCGGTATTAACATAGTAGGAATGTCACTCCTAACATATACTACATCAAATACAGAAAATAATATAACATACAAAGTAAATCATAAGATAACATCATCTAACACATGCAAATCATAAATATAAGAAACATACCAGTAAATACATCCATCATAGGGTATATCATCTATCATAATGCTCCAAGAACAGAATGAAGATAAATACCAATCAAGAATGCTCCAGCCACGGTGTCTCAAATGGATCTCAAAAGATAAGAGTGAAAAAACACTACCACCCGACCGCATGGAACCTAGAAGTGGTCCACTCCCACCATGCTGAGGAGATAATCTCAAGTCCCAAACAGGCTATCAAAATCACATAGTATAAAAATACTCTCTAAGTCAAAGAATCCTAAAAGTATACTAACTCAAAGGTTCCAATCACAAAACCGACATCTAATCCCAAAGGCACAACAATAAGTACACCACCAGAGGTACACAAATCTATAGAGGAGACTCAGGCTACATACTAGGGAGTGTCATCACATGGCTTCTTGAGTTACCCTAGCCCAATCTCTCATTAGACCCCAGACCCTCAAGCGTTGAGTTACCCTGGACTAGTTACTTTGAACCCCAATACCAATTATTATCCTCAAATAAATTTCCCCTATGTATGTTGATTTATAATCCAATTAATTAATACTCCTCCAATTTATTAACCAATTCAAATTGATTAATATCTTTACAGAACTTCAAACATTAACTATAATCTGGTTAATTAATAACTATTTAAACCATTTATACCATTATTTATTAATAGTTTGTTAGACCCAACAAACATTAATAAATAATGAACTCATCAAAACTATAAATAACCGATCTAGAGAAACTTTACATAAACTTCATTGATTAATATTTAACTAACTCTAGCACAATTAAGATGTATCAATAATTTATTTAATAATACACAACGTATTAATAATAACATAACAATAGTTCAAAACGTAGCTATGTTATAGCAAGGTCAGAATGTAAAAATGACCCATTGTCCATTATCATTAAAATCTCTTAATTTTAAAATCATCCTCATTAAACAACTAATGTTAATATAATATAAAATTACCATCTCTTAATTATTTAATATATATTAAATAATATTTAATATACATTAAATAATTAATATTAAAAAGTCATCTATTCTCTAATCCCTCAATATACAAATTAATAATTTAGATGAATTCAATGTCTCTTTTTGTCTATCAATTATTATGAAAATGCCATTTCATGTTTAACATTTAACATTTATAAAACAATAATTTTAAAGTCAAACATTGAATGAATATATATATATATATATATTTAAAGAGGGGTAAATGCTTTGACTTGGAGCTATAGTTTAATAATATAAAATACCTAAGGGGTCATAATCTCAAATAGAAGGAGAAAACCTCAATTTTTTTTTTGAGAATGTAACATTTTATTCAAATGGGTTCAACAATCAAATATTTAACCCAATCCTTTATATATATATATAGAAAGACCATACAATATTATGTGTAGCCATCTAAAAATCACTATATTTCTTGACATTCTACACTATTTAGTATTCATTCTACCCAATTTTGAATTCTTTCTCACTATTTTTTATTATTTTGTACATTGGTAACACTAGATTAAATCTTAGATAAAATTAAATAACCCTAAATGTAATGCCCCGCCAAGGGACCCAAAAGAATTAACCTAAATTCTTACTAAGTTTGCTAAACAATTTTTTTTTTTAAAACATGAAAGCTAAACCATTTACAACTTATACTTAATTACGGAAGCAATAGCAACAATTCAATAAAAGTAAACATAACATACATAACAGGTTACATTCTTTAAGGATCCCTTAACGTTGTATCACATCTACATTAACTATTCATCTAACATCACATCCTTAGCAATGATACATCCAATGTTCTCAAATTACATTTTTGATTGCTCAATCATCCACTGTACATGCCACAAGGTATGAAAGGCTTGAAAGAATAAACATCTCTGTAGATAAACTACATCATCATACTAACTCTAATCCATGATGCAATAACATAAATGAAACCATAAACAATACTTGATAAATCATCACAAAAGATATAAACATCCATCATAAAAGATATCCATGTATCACAAACATAAATAACTAAGTGCACAGATCGTCCCAACCATAAATAGCATCATTAGACCATCGTGGATCCTAGCCATCCCTCCGTGCATAACATTCCAAATTATCGAAGAGATCATCAGTATTAACATAGTAGAAATGTCACTCCTAACATATACTACATCAAATATAGAAAATAATATAACATACAAAGTAAAGCATAAGATAACATCATCTAACACATGCAAATCATAAAATTAAGAAACATACCAGTAAATACATCCATCATAGGGTATATCATCTATCATAATGCTCCAAGAACAGAATGAAGATAAATACCAATCAAGAATGCTCCAGCCACGGTGTCTCAAATGGATCTCAAAAGATAAGAGTGGAAAAACACTACCACCCGACCGCATGGAACCTAGAAGTGGTCCACTCCCACCGTGCTAAGGAGATAATCTCAAGTCCCAAACAGGCTATCAAAATCACATAGTATAAAAATACTCTCTAAGTCAAAGAATCCTAAAAGTATACTAACTCAAAGGTTCCAATCACAAAACCGACATCTAATCCCAAAGGCACAACAATAAGTACACCACTAGAGGTACACAAATCTATAGAGGAGACTCAGGCTACATACTAGGGAGTGTCATCACATGGCTTCTTGAGTTACCCTAGCCTAGTCTCTCATTAGACCCCAGACCCTCAAGCGTTGAGTTACCCTGGACTGGTTACTCTGAACCCCAATACCAATTATTATCCTCAAATAAATTTCCCCTATGTATGTTGATTTATAATCCAATTAATTAATACTCCTCCAATTTATTAACCAATTCAAATTGATTAATATCTTTTACAGAACTTCAAACATTAACTATAATCTGGTTAATTAATAACTATTTAAACCATTTATACCATTATTTATTAATAGTTTGTTAGACCCAACAAACATTAATAAATAATGAGCTCATCAAAACTATAAATAATCGATCTAGAGAAACTTTACATAAACTTCATTGATTAATATTTAACTAACTCTAGCACAATTAAGATGTATCAATAATTTATTTAATAATACACAACGTATTAATAATAACATAACAATAGT
>CM053786.1:60259502-60282002 GCA_028749045.1 Cupressus sempervirens
CCACTTGCAACATGCAATAACTCTCCAACTTGACTCAGGTTTCTAGAAACTTCTAACTCAACCTCACCACTAAAGCAAACTCCAGGGTAGAGTTTATCTTGTCAACTCATGATGGAACTTCAATTTTCGCAACAAAAGAAAAATGGGATATTTGGGGGACCATAAAAGTCAACAAAAGGGGCTAAGGGGGTGGAAAGTGTCCCCAACCCATACCTATACCTCTTGGGTACTTAAAATTCATGTTTTTAGGCCTTTAGGATTAATTAGAGAGCTAACAAAAGTTAGGAATAATTTAAGACTTACTAACAACCTTCAAAAAGTAGATTACACACTAATCTTGATTAGGGTAATTAACCTCGATTACTTACTGATTAGCAAAAAGGTCACTAACCTAGTCTGACTTAGATCTTTAGGTTACACGATTACTACTAACTATCATGCTGGAATGCATATACAATTCACAAGTGTCAAGTGACACTATAAAAATACTATTACAAAACATTAACATTTACTGAATATAGAATGATACATTCATTCAAATCCACAACACAAATAAAATACAAACAATGGGGTTTGCATCTTTCATCAAATTTAACCTTGGTTTCCACAATTGGTACATAGGGTTCAGTTTCGTCTCTTCGTTAAATTTCTTGGCTAAAATATCTTGCACACTCATTGCACACATCAGTAGCTCAAGAAAATCACATGCATATATGTATATAATGTACGAGGGAAATTACATAAATTAAAACATCCATCTTTCAAATAAATTAACTGTTTATTCATTTCTACTCACATTTAATCATCAAAAATCACGAAATCAATATAACATAACTTATCCATTAATTCAGATTTAAAATTTTAGTATAATCATCGTTAGGCATGCATATACCTAAACATCATAACTTCACCAATAGGGAATATTGTACCATCTGAATTGCATATAACTTAATCATCATGGTATCAAAATCAACATTCTTATCAATAGGTGAAAATGACTTGTATCATCGTTATTGAAATTCTAATCTTTAAACCATTGAGATAATGTAGAAGTTCTCAAGTCACTAAGTATTAAAACATCGATATATCAACTACTCTCAAATTCATTAGGACATTCATAGTATAAAACATAACTTCATATCTTGTTCAAAACTCCTACAATTGATTCAATAGAGAAATTCATGTCTAATAAGTACGTGCTAGGAGGGACCTTACAACAAGTGGGGAAAAAGAAACTCAATGAAAGAAAAATATCCAAAGCCTACACATTTTCACATCAAGATCTGTGAATATTTCCCTTACAAAAATGGAAAGACCCTTTTAAAAAAAGAATATAAAATTATTTGAACAATGAATGTGAACTTGTAGAAGACAGTGAATGAAGGTCTTGGAATAATGTACATTTTCTAAAAATAATAGATATATCTTTGAAACAACAAATGATTCTAACAAAATAATCAATGCATATTTTGAAAGATATGATAGCCATTGATTGAAACCCTACCTCTTTCTCATGGATTCCTTCACTTATCTTTACACAAACTATCATAACTCCTTAAAATCCCACTTTTAGATAAGATCATCTATCTTGTAATAAACACTATTGCTATCTTGATTTAAAATATTATTGTTCTTTAGTGAGACTCTTGTATTTTGCACTAAATCATTCTCTTTTAATTATTACATGATTGTTATTCCTTGTTCAAGTTACAATTTTTGTTCATCTCATTCTTTTCACTACTATTGATGCTCCTCCATTGTTCTTTTATGGAATCTTTTTGTTTAGGTTTACACAAACTATTATTTTAATTGAAATTTTCCTTTTCTCATATAAAACTTTCTATTTATACTTTTATTTCTTATTCATGTGAATGTTAGGGAATCTTCTATTCTAACTCCTAACTTTAAAACCTAGTTACCTCCCTTGGATTACGTCATGCAAAAGCCTCAATCTTACTTTCCTCCAAACATGAAAGATGCAAATTTTAACTTCATCAATGTGGAAAATAAAATTTATTTTGAAGCATTTTAGGAGTATTAGTGTAAAAAATTTATAGAAAATTTTCCCCCTTCTTAAAAATTTAACAAAATAGGATATGTAATTTAAAGTTATTTCTATTATCTAGATTCATCAAACCTAGCTAAGGAGACTTCAGACTCACTCTATGCCTATTTTAAACTTTAAGGTGGAAAAAGGTCAACTTTTTTGTGATCTTGTAAGTGTGTTTTCCTAGAAAACATATAAGATCAATATCATTAAGCCTCTAGGTTAGGCATACAACCAATATATATAGTTTGCAAAAACTTATATCAAACTTCACACAACTATTAAAAACATTATATACTAACAAGCTACTACTAATCTATATTAAAAACATCTGCATCAACACTAGAGGAAGTCCAAGAAACTAAACTAAAACCTACTCTACTTAAAAATAATCGAGGCCACTTGTTCAAATGAAACTATTCATTATTTGTTTTCTAAAAAAAGCTTACTTTTCTTTCTGGCTTCATATGATTTATATGCTTGAAGACAACTAAGGAAAGATGAGTGTGTGAAAATTATTGGAATAACTATTGCAATCTTATCTCCATAATGAAGATAAGGTGACATACTTCTTCATTTTATTCATACATACTATTATTTTAATTTCATAAAAAAATTGAAATTGTTTCTCTCTTGTTGAAGCTTCATGCTTAGGTCAAGAATGACATTTTTTCTTCGTTAGCCTCCAAATGGGATAGATGCATTAGAGAAAAATCCCTTGTGTAAATTAAAGATTATCTCACTTTTCTAGTCATAGGATGATTAACTACAAATTTCAACCTTATTTTTTAATTCAAAGTAATGTATTCATGTGAGTCAAATTGAACCATGGCTTCTTGTACATCATGCCCTTGGTGACCATGCATTGCATCTATTCAAGATCTTGGTTTTATGTACAAGTTTAAGTAAAATCCTTCCTATATATAAGAAAAAGAAACCTTTTCCAAATCCCCTTTATTTGTTTCATTATAGTATTGATTAAATTCATATTGTTGTAGCTCTCTTGAAGGTTTGATGAGACATCAAAAATATTATCTTGAATTAAAATTTATGATTTGGGATTTTATTCAACTTGAGTAGCAACTTGTTAGTCAAGTTCATTATCATTTTCCCTTCCATACTAAGTTTTAGACGAGTTTGATTTTGCATCAACACAATCATATCTTCTTCATCTTGCTCATAGAAATGAGGGAGTTCATTTAAATGCAAAATAAATAAAACTTTCATTATTACCTCCCACTACCTTGTCATCATATAATCTCAATCGATTTATTGACATAGTAAATGGTACGACCTCTTCTTATTCAAATAAAGTGGGATTTCATTTAACAAATAAGATAACCCGAAATGTTAAACCCCATTTTATTTTTCTATAACTTGTTCCAACTTATTATACTTATTGATTAGCTACAATAATTTTGATTTTTTATTTTCTTCTTCAAATGGAGGCTTATTGAATTTTGTTTGATAATATTGTGGTTCTTGTTGGGTTGGTAAAGATAAATGAGTTCTTCAGGAGGCTTCTCATAAGGTGTTATAGGACCCTCTAGTGGAGTAGAAGCCCTAAAAATTATAATTTCAAACTTGAAAGACCTAATAGGCTCATCTTGTATGAAAATTCGTGTTTTGAACATAGGAAGTTTTTTTTAACAAAACATGGATTAAAAAGGGTAATAGTTGGGTGAGCTTCTTTCTTAGGTACATGTTCTTGCTAAATTGGGCCCTCTAAAACATGGAATATTGAATCTAAGAGACCTAATAGGCTCACATTGTCTGAAGAGTAGATATTCATGTTGGAAGTTTCTTGGGAAGGTGAGATACTAAGAGTGGGGGGTGAATCAGGATCACTAAAACTTTTATCCTTCAAATCAAATAACAACTTGACTATATTCACCACTTAATCCATCTCATATCTAGATCATAAATAATATAATCTTAAACATGATATGTAGAAAATAGATCTAACTATTCATCACATCCATAAACTTTAACTAAATACATAACACAAAGGATTTTGGTTATCCAAAAACCCTCCAAGGTGAAGATAAAACTGGGGTAAGGATGACACACACAAATCTTCACTACTGCAATAAAATTTTTTTCCTATTAGGGATACAAATGTGAGCACTTTTGAGGATTGAACCTATAAGAGGTCTTCCCTATTAAGATATTTACAAGAGTTTTAGGTCTACCTTGATTAAAGGACTTACAACTTATAATGAAGTAAGAACCCTGTTAGGAGGTTTACTTAGGCTTGTTAGGACCATTCAGTTAAGATATTTACCACGGTTCACTTGCTAAAATGTATCAGTACCTAATCCTTCACTTTGTACTCAAAATAATGATTACAAATATTATTTTTCCACTATCTAATATGGTCTCCTATCTAATATATCTTTTCTCTTCTCTTGATTGCTTTACTTGGTCACTATACTATGTTACTTCAAAACTTTACTTGCAGCCTCCAAAGTATAATTCCTTCACATATGCATTCACAAAAATTTGCATCATTATGAAATGGGACTAGTTCTTCCCTAAACTAGACATTTGTAGTCTTCTAGGATATTATCAATGATCTAGATGCTTCCCTTTTTGCCTCTTAATCCGATTGGATAACTTTCTTGCACAGGGATCAATGATCCCTACTAAAATGCATAACAAACTCTATCAAAAACTCTACAATCATTAAATTTTGTTTACATGTCAGCTCAAAATGGTTTACCTTATGTTTTTTGTCAGTCCAAACATCCTTGTTCAAATAGTGTTACTCAGCGAATACAATTTATGTTGCTCATTCAATACTATTCTACCTACTAACACTTAGCCTTAACTAGATTGGCTCCTTTTGTATGACTTGACATCAACTCAACATAAACTCACTATTCTTTACTCTACATTCATTGAACTCAATTTCTATAGGGATATTTAGTGACCATAGACTTTCTTGTCTCCTATGGAGCTCAACATATAAAAGGTTATTTACAAGTATAACAAATACATTACTCAACCTATATAGAGTGACTCATTCAAAGTGATGACTAACTAACTCTTCCTTCTATATGACTAACTGTTTGACACCAATAGACAACAAAAATAAAGGGATCAACAATTCATTCTTAGGAAATGCTTGTGTTTCTATCTCTTATACTTTGGGAAAGAAAAAGTTTTATTTGCTCCTATTTTACAACCACCCCCCTTGTAAATTTCTCCTTGCTCATCATTATGTAAGCCTCTGACACTTTCTTATGCATATAATCCCAATAATGCAACTCCTTACACTTATATAGAAGGGATTGAAAATACCATTCTTCCCTTTTTATTGTTCTTTACTATAAAATTACTTCTTGTTTCCTTTTGATATCATTGAGTTTCTTGAATTTTTAAAAAATATGTCTTGCCCCCAAATTTTCAATATATTGAGATTAATTTAAATATTGAGTAGGGGTGGGTAACTAGAGAGCATATTAAATATGTTATTATTTGTTTTTGCAAAGGAAGGTGGGCCTAAACAAACTTCTATTTCAAATTGATATGGGTTGTAAATGGTATATTCGTATGATATGAAATTTATATCATGTATTTCCATGAAAAAAATACATGGAAAAACATTCATATACAAAAAAAATCATAGAAATATTAAAAACTAAGGAAAATCCATATTTAACCTTTGCACAAACTAGCAATTTGTCTTACTAAAACTAGTAGATTTGAACTTAGAATTGTCAAGTGGTATTGTTTTTCCTCCAAAGGATGAAATAATTTATATCCATACTAAGTACCAACAATGTTTGGAAACATTTGGGACTGAAATAGTCCAGCTAGAGTGAGTGGGAATACCAAAAAATGCTTTCATGAATAATTTTACATAGCATAGGATCATGCTTGGGCTTGTGGATATCATATGATGGGAATTAAAATTAGCGAGGGATAATTCCCTTCATAGAACAACTATTTAAACTAAAGCTTCAAGAAGGAGAATGGATAGAAGGAATTCCTAAACTCAAACTCTTAATTCCTAAGAGGTGATGCACCAAATTTGTGAGAAGTCTAATTGTTTCTCTAACACATAATGCATTCAATAAAATAGGTTCTCTTCACACAATAATTAGAAACATGTCATAATATCATAGGAAGTTTTTAATCTAATTATTTTCTTAAAGGAAAATAAAGCTCATTACAACTTCAACTGATTTAAGAATAATTAAAACACAACTCATAACTTATTTTTAAAATGAAAAATAATTACTAAAACCATACATGAATGATACATAATTATAGGATTATTAAAAAAATCATAATGGTCGCATCAGATACCTCTTTATTAATCATGATATAGGAGGAAATAAGACTTGGAAAATGTGTTTTCTTTTACTAAACTGAAAGGAAATATTATTACAAATTAGAAAAAGATTCTAAATAAGCTACTATTTCCTCTTCCTTTTTCTGTGTCAAAATTCAGTAAGGAATGAACTAAGAAATAAAGAGATTACAAGGTTCACCATATTGAAAGCAATCTCAATTAGGTAGATAGGAGATGCAACTAGAGGTAAAATATTCTTGGACTGATTGAAAATATATAAAATCTATTGGAATTGAGTTTTCTTAAATACTAATGCATGTAATATGGTCATGGATAATAAAAGAATGAAAAAAAACAAAATGAAATAATAATGAAAGATTTTTTTAGAGGCCTAAATATCCTCAATTCAAGCTTAACCCATGTATAGTTTGTAACTAAATGTTATCTACTATATTCTCTTTCAAAACCCCCAAGTTTGCCCTCCAACAACATCTTGAATTCCCCCATTATATATATATATATATATAATGGGGGAATTCAAGATGTTGTTGGAGGCCCAAACTTGGGGGTTTTGAAAGAGAATATAGTAGATAACATTTAGTTACAAATATATATATATATAAAACCATATATGACATATTTATGACTACTCTAATATTTTTCTTCAATTCAGTTATTACTTGCAATAAATACCAATGCTACTAGATTTTGGAGTGGCACATTTCTTCAACCATGCCATTCATTATTACATATGGCATGTGTTTTCATTACAATATCTTCATATTCCCCATGAACTTAATATTTTTACATGATACCTATGGGTAAGTGTACCAAGATGGTGTGAAAAAAGTGGACACCATGAAAAAGAAGTCAAAATTATATATAATGTAATCCTACTATGTAAATTTTTTGTCAAATTTCAATTTTGGGTTTGGCTCATTAACGAGCCATAACATAATCACATTTTTACTTACTAATCAAAATGTGATAGCACTATGGCTAGTATGTCTATTTTGCATTTCTATGCATAACATGATCATGTTTTGTTGAAATAAAAGAACAATCACATCTAGGCTTGGTAATAGGCCTTTTAAACAACCGAAAAACTTGAGTTGATGTTTTCTCGCCATTTTCATTGCATTAGACATTTTCTCATCTTTGAATATCAATTCTCATCTTTGACTTCATTAGGTTTGCAAATGGTGAAGTGGGTATCTTTTAAATTACCACTAGAATCTCACTCATTTTCTTACCTTTCTAACCATATGATTTTATTTTATTTTTGGACAACATTAACATTGTGAAGTTAATTTTTCTTTATTAGTGTCTTGATAGTCCTCTTAGACATATGTCTACTGGATTTTTTAAATAATTTTTGATCTACTTAACCAAATGAAAAATAAATTACATATTATTGTTCTACACTTAATTCTATACAATTTAAAATAAAGTGTTTATTTTAAATTGTTTTGATGCAAGTTATGCCTAGTACACAAAGATGTACCATAATTTCAGGATGGGGTCACTTCAAAAATTCATAGAAAAAACTACTTGTTAGATAATTATGAAAAATACACAATTTCTAGATCTCACTCTTAAATATAATCCTACCAAAGGGTTTTGAAAAATATTAAATAAAACTATGTATTTTGTGGAGTGCACAGAAATAACTATATTATGTTTTTAAGAAAAAAACAAGAATACTTTTTTGTGTGTACGTGGTTTGACCCTCTTAATATTATCCACTTTTCAAAAAATCTAATGCAGTACAAGGTAGGAGAATCCCCAAAGGAGATTTCCTAGCCCCCAAAAAAAACCACACAATGGAAGATAAACAAAAATGCAAGATTTAAAGCCAATTCACAATAATTTATTCATAGATATAACTGATTACATGTAATGTGCTAGGTTGTAAGGCCTTCCTAATTATGAGCAAATACAAAGCAAGTAATAGTTCTGCAAGATCCCTCAAGATACAATCCAAAACCTAGCTAGTCCAAATCGACACTCTAGTAGAAACCTCCAGGGAAGATCCAACTGGTACTCACAAGCCCACCAAGCAATCTCCTTGTTTCCCAAGCCTCAGCTACTAGCCCTTCTCAAAATTTTCTCTTCTACCACCTCCTCTTCTCTAAGATGGATCAATAATGACTAAACACTTCACCACAACCCATACTTATACCTAACTAAGACACAGAATGGCCCAATATGCTACAAATTAAATATCCCTTACATTAATTACTTGAAGAGCCACAAGTTGACCTTAAACAAAAATTAAATACCAAATGCCTTTAAAGGCTTAAAATACTTATTAAATACATCAAAATTAATTACCCAAGACCCAAATATGTCCACTCAACCCAAACAAAATCCCTTAATCATGTAGGATAGCCAATTACCCTAGCATGCTCCTACATCAGACTTCCTAGGTGTGAAAAGATGTCCTCAATTGCTACAAGAATATCTTCCAAGATCCAACACATAAATCCCAAACTAGTTTTTCACATCCATTTCCTTCAAGTCTTCAACTTGTACACTCTTTCCCTTGCTCTTTTGCTACTTCTTGACCTCCATCCTTGGTGTTCCATGGGTTTTTTGTCCATATTGATTGCTAACCCTTTTAGAATCTGTCAACTTGACTTGGCTACCAATACTTAGGATTCTACTGACCTCTTCATTTTGCAAAGGAATTAGGGAATGCTTTCTGCCACTTTTCTCATTTGTAAACACATTCTTGACACAATCATGCACAACCTTGAAATCAAATTACCAAGGTCTACTAAGAAACACATGAAAACTATGCATGTCCACAATATCACACAACACTTAATCCTTATGCTACCAAATCTAGAAATCAACAAGGCATTACTCCCTCACTTCCAAACCAAGCTCACCTCGTCACCACCTAATCCTATAAGGATAAGGATGTCTCACTCTCTTCAAACCAAGTTTATGAACCATCTCCTCAACAAAAAGGTTATTAGTAGTACCACCATCCACAATCACATTGTAGACTTTACCACTAGATGTACAAAAACTCCTAAGAAAATTAGTCATTTTACAAGAATCGAGTGTCCTTTGACCAACCAATACCCACTAAGCTAGTAAACTCCCTCTTTTCTTAGGTTCATGGTCTTTAACCTCATTCACAACAACAAATCTTCTATCACCAACCTTCTATGTACACTCATAAGATCTATGTCCTTCTTCATGACATTTGAAACAAGTACCCTTAAACTCACCTCTACCTATCTTTCTCTTCTGCTCAATAGTTTTTCGTTCATCTTCTGCACTTGGTATAGCCTTTGCTGAGTAGTATTGCTTCTCCTTCCCTCAAGAACTACCTTGATTCTTCCTCTTTAGCTTCTCGTCTGCTCTCAAAGCATATTGATATGCATCCTCAACCGATGAAATATTCAACATACCAACCTCATCTTGAATATTGAATCTCAAACCATTAATATAATGAGCTACCTTTTCCAATGACAATTCTCTATGCCTAGACTGAATAGTCAACTTGTAGAATTCCTTAGTATAATCTTTCATAGTCATATCCTTCTGCTTTAGATTCTGCAACCTCCTAAATAACTCAAGTTCATAATCAGAAGGAATGAACTTAGCCTTCAACTTATTCACCATCAATATCCATCTAGTGATCTTCATTTCACCTTCTTCTTCTTTGTCTCTTTACATTTTTTTCCACCAAAGAGTAGCATGTCCCTTCATCTTAGTTTGTGCCAACCTTACTCTAAGTGGATCCATAATATCCTCAAGCTCAAAGTATTCTTATAATTCACCAATCCAATCAATCAGATATTCAAGACTTAAAGTACATGAGAAATTAGAAAACTTCATCTTATGCTTCAACTTCAACTGAGATCTAGGTCTAGCAAACTGAACAACCCCATTTCCAATAGGTCTCCCCACATGATCAGTTCTGGCCTCACCACTCAATCTAGCAACTTCAAAGTCTTCAAAAGATTCCTCATAACCATCTTCAGTAACCATATACCAAGGTACACTACCTATAGCACTTATGATCTCAACAATCATATCACACTTTGTCAATGGTATTAACCTCCTCTATTTCAGATCTAAAATTTGTTTTAACCTTCTCTAAGATAATTTCTTCCATAACATCACTAAGATCATCAATCACCCTAAGGTCCAATCTTCTTAGAGGTATCTTCAAAGATTTTTGCAAACCCTAATAAATCCACTTCACAAGACCCTATTGCAAACTACCTCAACTTTGGCACTCGATCTACACACTCAAGAACAATCTTCACTTTGATACCACTTGATGTAGTGCAAGGTAGAATAATCCACAAAGGAGACATCCTAGACCCCAACAAATAACCACACAATGGAAGATAAATAATGATGCAAGACTTGAAGCCAAGTCATAATAATTTATTCATATATATAACTAATTACATGCAATGTGTCAAGCTATAAGGCCTTCTCAGTTACGACCAAATACAAAGCAAGTAATAGTTCTACAAGATCCCTTAAGATCCAATCCAAACTCTAGCTAGTCTAGATCTACAATCTGGTAGAAACCTCCAAGGAAGATCTAACTGGTACTCGCAAGTCCATGAAAGAATCTCCTTATTTCCCAAGCCTCAACTACTAGCCCTTCTCAATATTCACTCCTCTACCATCTCCTCTTCTCCAAGATGGATCAATAATGACTAAAGACTTCACCACAATCCCTACTTATACCCAACTAAGCCACAAGTAGGTCCAATATGTTATGAACTAAATATTCCTTACATTAAATACTTGAAGAACCACAAGTCGGCCTCCAATAGAAATTAAATACCAAATCCATTTAAAGGCTTACAATACTTATTAAATACATCAAAATTAACTACCCAAAACCCAAATCAGTCCAATCAACCCCACCAAAATCCCTTAATCATGTAGGATAGCCAACTACCCCAAGATGCTCCTGCATCAAAATCTTAGTAGTTTATAAACTAGATTCAAAGTACTACAATTTTTGTGTTTTACAAATTATCTCATTTTGACTGCATGATTCCTATATATCATTTACCCTTCTTTCTAAATGATTATTTTATCTTACAATAGAATTGTTCTTTTCAATGAGGTTTGATCTTTATTATGCTATCCAATAATGTCTTTCTTTTCATTATTCTATCTTATTAGTTTTTAATAGTCCTATTATGTTGTGTCTCTATTTTTTGTATGATTTTTGTCTAAGTTTACTATCAAAGACACTTTGAAAGTTTCCTTATCCCTCTCATTCTTTTAACAATACTTTATTTTACATCTTCCTTCATGTCTACAATTTCTTCTATTGGTAAGAGTTTCACATTAAAGTGTTTTATCTATATGTTCATTGCTCATTTCACTATGATGAGCTCATATATTTTACTATCTCTACAACATTTTTAAAAATTCCCTTGCATCCAAAAACATTGCTCTTAGGCATCTAAATATCACTTTCATTTTAACATGCTACACCACTTTGTATTATTCTACCCAATGCAGAATGTGTTCTTACTTTAAATTATTATTATTTTGTAATTTGATAACACTATATGCACTCTTAGAAACAAAAAATTATCCCTCACAATAATAAATTGACTTCTAGGAACAATATAATATAGCTTTGATTCAACAATGCAAATATAATTCTTAAAAATAATGTCATCTACTTAAAAAGGGGAAAATAGACATTATGAAAGAAATATATCTCGAACCTATAGATTTTTACATCAAGATCCGTAAATATTTCCCTTGCAATTCTGAAAAGAATATTTTAAAACAAAGATATAAAATTATTTAAGAAATAAATGGGGGCCTTTAGAAGACAACAAACAATCATCTTGGAATTGTTGATATTCTATATTAACTTTGAAATGGAAAATGATTCTCATATAACAATAAATGGATCTTTTGAAAGGTATGAGAGAATAGGACTGACATGTTTCCTCTTACTTTTGGATTATTTCTCTTCTCTTATAGAAAATCTCTATAACTCTTTGAAAGCCTACTTTTAGATGAGATATGGTGACTTCTAATTAATAGTGTTACCATCTTGATTAAACAATTTGATGGAGACACAACCAAACACTAGAATGAACACACAAGAAAAGGGAAATATTATTATCAATGAAAAATGCCCTATAGGCTTACAATAGTATGATTTTGGAGAAAGAAATCCTCCACATAGTACCTTCTCTCTAACTCCACTAAGAACTGCCTTTACAATGCTAGCAATGTTCTTAAATAGACTCCAATTTGTTTAGGGTTAGGAGTACATTCTAGAATATTCCAATTGGCATCCACCACCAAAATAAAAGGTTTCAGAAGTCATGTTAGAAGTTAGTGTAAAATTAGAAGAATCCAAAAATAGTAGTCCAACTTTTGGGAGGCATAACTTTTGAACTGGGATTCCAATTGACGAATCATTTACATTTGTGGAAAGCTCTTGAAGTACTCTACAACTCCATGGACAAGTTTCTCTTATACCCCATTTTTTGGCCCCATATGAGGCCATTTAGTGCCCCAAATCTGACTTTGAAGTGCTCTTAGGAGGTCTCTAGGAAACTTAAAACTACAATAACTTGCTAACTGTAAAGTCTTTTGACCTGATTCTTTTTTTGGAGCACTTTAAATTACAAGTATAATCATAAATCCAAATTAAACCCTCTAACTCATCATAATTTTGGCTCTATTACAAAATAACCCATTTTCTACATTTACATGGATCCCAAGGTGCTTAAAAACTCTAACCCAAAAAACTAATAGTGGAACTATGAGAGTTGAAACCCTAATTTGACCCAAATGGGTATCCAAAAATAAACACACATTAAATAGAAACTATCTCTAAGCATATTTTTGGGTGATACAGGATTGCCCTTACACCATTGGATGCTCCTGCATCACAATTCTTTGTTGTTAAATGAAAATCTTCTACCCTCCAATAAAATCACTTCTCTATCCATTATTGCATTTCATGTCTTTCTTTTCAAATTTAGAGCTACTATTCATTGCATTACTTTTATTATTATTGATGTTCCTCTACTTTTATTATATATAATCCTTTTTAACTCAATACCAATACAAGAAGGCACTACTAAATTCTCATATAAAAATTCCTAGCCCTACACCATTGTAATATGACTTATGCCTATTAAAAAATAAGAGTTACAATATGGTAGACAATATAAAAAATAACTCCCATCACCATTTACAATAGCAAATTCATTTTTGGATTCACATCTAATAACCCCTCATATGCAAGGGTAACTTGCCCTTGATCCCATCTTAGGAGTTCTAGCCCCAAACCCCTATATAAAATCTTGGGGGGTGTTGGAGGGAAATCAGTGATAAAAGTGGGGAAAACTAACCTTTGAGTATAATTAGGCTCTAGATAACAACATTCATTTGGGCTAAGTGACACAATCTACCCTCTTGTCGTACTTCCCCTCCAAACATGAAACACACAACTTTTTTTTTTTTAATGTTGAGAACACACACTCTTTTGAAACCTTTTTATAATATTATAGTAAAACAATAGATATTGTCCCCCCCTTTGAATAATTTAACATGTAGACTAAAGAATATAGAGTTATTTCTATCATCTAGACTCTTCAAAGCCACCCAAGGAGACCTAGGACTTGATCTAAGTGTATTTTAAACAAAATATTTATAAAATAGGTAAAACACTCAACAAAGTACAAACATCATAATTACCAAAGAAGTTGACCTCAAAACAAATGTGGAGAAAAAGTATTAAAGCACACCAACATATTGGCCAATAAAATGGTGAATCTATGTGAAACAATACAAAGCATCACATGCCATGGTAAGATCTCTTTAATTCTATCAAATCTTCTCCCAAAGAATATCCAAGGCAATGATTCAATAACTGACTCATCAAAATTGATTGAGAAAGCCAAAAACCAACATAGACAACTATATTATCCTCAAAGAAACATATATTCACTTAAAAAGAAAACTAACTTGAAATTTTTAGACTATACCACTTTGTAGATATTAGAAACACATCCAAAAAATCACACACCCTATGGAGAATTATCCAAGCCTATATAATCCATTCTTAATAGCTATCCTTTATTTGAGAAAAAAAAAATACTTCTTTTGTTAAAGTACTATGGAATTGAATAACTTATGGTGCAACTATTAGAAAGTAAAGTTTACCAAGATAACTAAGAGTGGGGGTGGTTGAATCAGTTATCAAATTAAAAAAACTCCCAATATCCTTATTAAATCCAAACTATGTAACTAGTAGATGCAACAACCATAGAAAGATAGCCATACACAATAACACCATCTTTGTTAACTAGGGAAATCCTTGATTAGAGGGAAAACCCTAGTGGGGATGGAACCCACAAAATGATGTGCTAATAGATAAGTTCATTGAAGGAGGATGGACCCTATTAGGATTCAATAAAATACATTAAGTACATATCAACCCGTATTAAGAGACTTTGAATCCTTGTCAGGAGATTCCAACCCTATTATGACTTGTGCTAACTCTATTAGGAGTCATGGAAGACAAAAAGACCTACTATCTAAATAGCTTCAGGGGTAGGACCACCAAACTCACTATTTAATTGGACTTAGTATTAACCCTCATAGAATAATACAAATAAACAACTATCCATGGTAAATTCTTTGCTAGATATAGTCTCCTTTTTATCTCATCAAGCCTCAAATGTACCAAAACTTTTTTGATCAAAATATATTCAATATCAAGTTTGTTGGATCTCATATACAAGTTTGCATACTTGCATTACATGATCTAATCACTTGAATCACACTCTACTATAAGGAAATAATGTTTCCTTTATAACAAGTCCTAGAATAAGTTGAGTCAGCCTTGATAATTTCTAAATTTAAAATAAGAATATAGGACCATCTTAACATATTGCATTTACACCTTACATTACAATATTACATCTTTTCAAAATTATAACCAAATTGGTAGCTCACAGTCTTCATAACTCTTCACACAATGATCATCTGAATGTGTCCATTTGACCATAATATCTTCATCATGTTTTCTACCTCTATACAACTTCTCTTAACTAGATTCTATCTTTTTAAGGAGATATAACCAAAGGATTAACACTTTTTATACAAGAACTCTATCTGAATTTTGTCTTCGATAAATCTTGAATTACTATCAACTATCTTTATATTTTTGTATGCAATTTGAATCATATCATTAGGAAACTCTTTATACCTCAACCTCAACTATGCATAACCTAATCTTCAATACTTGAACTGTGCACCCTAAATCTCTATTTATTGTTTTGCCAGTCTCAAAGATTAACATGTAGGTTAACATCAATGGCAAAAATTTCCATGAATTTAACATGTGACCACTGTATCATCTCTCTAAAAATCTAGGATACTCCCCAATAGTAATATCATGAGTATTCATGCTAAAATTCTCCCTTTGGCATTGATAGCAATATAGATGAAAAACATCTAAGTTTCATGAATACCAAATGTCTATACTATAACTGCTTCCACATTCACGCTGACCATGAATTCCCACTGTAGTGTAGCCAACATGCATAAGGAAGGTATTAATCTCTCCCATACATCAAAATCTTTTCAAATCCTCTTCATCAATCAAATCTCTTTCCCCCTCTCTCTCTCAGAGACACCTATCCCCTACAAGATGTCTTCTACTCTCTCTCTCTCTCTCTCTATATATATATATATATATATCTCCCCTGAAACATACATATGCAAATAATTTTTTCATGTGTGTGACTCTCCTCCATTGACATAAATGAAAAATACATTTTTATGTCAATTCAAATACATAAGATATGTAATAAGATAAAGTATCCAAATAAATTGTTAAGTAATAGTTACCTAGAGGCCTTTGCCACTCATCTCAAACATAGATACTCCCCCATAGAGGAAGCATCAAGCATCCAGTCCAAATAAAGAATATTCCTTTGCTACCACTAGATTGATGCAATTTCTACATCAATTATACAAAAGAAGGTAGGGGAATAACCTAAAGAATACCTCTCAAGTACTAAAAGTATCATTTTTCAAAGGTTTTGTAAATATGTCTTCTATTTGTTCCTTTTTACTTACATACTCCAGTATGATCTCCTTCTCTAGAATGTTTCTCTCAAAAAGTAATACTTAATAGATATGTTCTTTTTATTTGAATGTAAAATAGTATTCTTAGATATACTCAATATGCTTTATTTATTTATCAAAATGTCTGATAAAAATCTCTATAAACTCAATTTTGATGTCCTTCAATATTTTTTTTTATCCAAATGACCTAATTACAATTCTTTGTTACTACTACACACTTTACTTCTGTCATGCTCTATGATATATAGTCTCGTTTCTTTCTTAGCCATGAAACAAATCTGCACTGTGTTCCCAATCCACATTAGTGTATGCACATGAGGTAAAGTCATTTCATCTATCATAACATAGTCCAAAATCAAGTGTACTCTTCAAGCATTTGAAAATTCTTTTCACTACTACATAATGTGATACTTTAGGATCAAATTGAAATCTTGTGACAATACTAATTGAATTAGCTATATCCAATCTAGTTTGTGTTAGATATTGTAATCCTCTAATCATTGACCTATACTTATTTTATTCAACAATAGGTATTTCATCTTTTCTAGATAATGTGTGATCATTTACCATAGGTGTTCTAATACATTTGAAACTTTTTAAACCAAATATTTTCAACATATATTTCAAGTACTTAGCTTGTGATATGGAAATTTTATCATTGTTCTAAACAATCTACCATCCTAAGAAATATTTCATCTCACCAATCATGCTTATCTCATTTATTCTCTCTTCATTTCTTCTATAAATGCTTCACTTTATTTATCATCACTTCCAAATATTATATCATCCAGAAAGACTTCAACAATTAGTAAGCCATTTTTTATTTCCTTCAAATAAAAATTACTATTGGAAGTACCTTTAACAAATCCCAATTTTTACAAATACTTATTCAATCTTACATACCATGCTCTAGGTGCTTATTTCAACCCATACAATTATTTCTTCAAGTTACAACCACATCTCCTTCGTCATTCAATGTTAACTCCATCAAACTTTAGATCTTCTTTTCTAATATAATTTTCCATAGATCCCCTTAAACTATTAATCTTTTCCTTCACGGACCTAAAGCTTTGATACCAATTGTTAGAAAGTAAAGTCCATGAAGATAATTTGCGGGGGAAGTGAATCAATTATTATATTAAAAAAATTCTTAATATCCTTATTATATCCAAAATATGTAACTAGTAGATGCAACAATCATAAATAATAACCATAGACAATAACACCAGATTTGTTGACTAGGGTTACCCTTGATTAGAGGAAGAACCCTAGTGGGATGGCACCTACAAAATCATGTCCTAATGTATAAGTTCCTTGTAAGAGAATGGACCCTTTTAGGAGTCAATGAAATACATTAGGTATATATCAATCCTTGTTAAGAGACTTTGAATACCTATTAGGAGATTCCAAACCTATTAGGAGTTGTGCCAACCCTATTAGGATTTGTGGAAAATAGAAGGGCCCACTATTCAAACAACTTTAGAGAAAATACCATCAAGCTCATTGTCCAAGTAACTTTAGTATTACCCCTCACATAATAATACAAATAAATAACTATCTACAATAAATCCTCCTCTAGACACAATCTCTTTTTCAACTCATTGTTCCTCAACTACACCAAACATTTCTTTAATCAAAATATATTCAATATCAAGTTCACTATATGTCACATAAAATTTCAAATGTGTACTCACATTACACAATCCCATCACTTGAATCACACTCTACCACAAGGAAATAATATTTTCTTTATACCAAGCCTTAGAATAAGTTATTGAGTTATCCTTGAGTCTTTCTCAATTTAAAATAATAATATAGGACCATCTTAATGTATTGAATTTATACATTATATTACAATATTACATCTTTTCACAAATGAAACCAAATTGTCAACTTATAGTCTTTATAACTCTTCAGATGATGCTCATCTACATGTGTGTATTTCACCACATTATCTTCATCATGTATTCTACCTCAATACAACTTTTCTTAACCAAATTCTATCTCTTTTAGGAGATATACTCAAAACATAAGAAACTACTACACATAAACTCTGTCTAAATGTTGTCTTCAATAAATGTCAAATTATTGTCCATCATCTTCATATTTATGCATACATTCTTAACCATATCATTATGGCACTCTATATACATTTTTTAGAAAGTAAAGTCCACCAAGATAACTGGGGGGTGGTGAACCAGTTATCACATCAATATATCTTTCATCAACCTTATTAAACCTTAAACATGTGATCAATATAATCAATAACTATAAGAATATAGACTTATACAAAAACACTAGATATGTTAACTAGGGAAAACAATGATTAGAGGGAAGACCAAAATGATATAGTAATATATAAGCTCCTTACAAGAGGATGAATTCTATTAGGAGGCAATAAAATACATTTGGTACATGTATTAGTCCCTATTAGGAGACTTTGATTCCCTGTTAGGATATTCCAACCCTGTTCAAAGTTTTTCCAACCCTTTTAGGAGTTGCAGAAGGAAAATGGACCCACTATCCAAACAAATTCATGAGAAAGACCGTTGAACTTATTGTCCAACTAACCATTATATTATTCGTTTCAAAATAATAGAAATTCAATTGATCAACACAACTCAAATTCTTTCTTTGTCTTCTTAGTATACCAATACCACATCAAATACCTTTATTATTTTAATATTAGATCTTCAAACTCACATCCCATTGATGCCTTCAATCACTTTCTCACATTTATCAACTTTGCATATTACTTTCACAATTCACACTTATACACAATACACATTATTCCTTTTATTATCATAAGGAAAATAACCTTCCTTTGTACCATGTTCTCAAAATATCTACAGAGTTAGCCTCTAGGATTTCCCAATTAATTGCAATAGGACCTCATTAAGATAATATAATTCATTACTTCTTTTCATAACTACAGAAAACTATTGACTCAAGGTAATTAAAATTTTTCACGCGTAGAATCTCTAACCTCTCTCACTTGATGATGTCATCCTCAAGTTGTCTTCTAATATTTTCTAATATCATTCATCATGATTCTATCCTTGTTAGAAGATACAATCCAAACACCTTAAACCACTTCTCAAGTACTCCATCTACATACTATCTTCTCTAAATGAGAAATAAATTTCACATATCTTTGAATTTCATGTGCACTAGTCTACATCATCAAGACATACTATAGAACATATCCTCAACCATGTTTGACATCATCATCAATACACAATTTGTTCAAACTTGTTCACTATCTACTACTCTGGTAGTCTTTACAGAAACAATACTATCTTGACATTAATGGCAAACACAATTATGAATGTAACATGTCAATCCCTTAAATTTTCTAGCAATGCTTAGGATACTCCCCCAAAGGAATACCATCAAAATTCATGTAAAAAATATCCCCCTTCTAAATTGATAGAAACATAGATGAGAAACATCTAAGTCCATGAATATCAAATCCACCTCAGTTGTTGTTGGTCTGATCTTTTTAAATCCTCTACATTAATCAAATCTGAATTTTACATGAACAACTCTTTCATATGTGCTTCCTCATGCTTGTATGGATGGAATCAAGTGTTCACACTTCTCTCCCATTGATATAACTCAATGTTATTGTGCATCTCCCCCATAATATGAGAAGATGTTTTCATATGCACTCACTCTCCCCCATTCATAGAAGATGGTTTTCATGCATTCTCTCCCCCATTGACATCAATGAAAAATGCATCATTATACCAATCAACTACTGAAATTCTTGAACCAACTCAAGTGTCCAAAGACATTGTTTCATACTAGCTACCAAGAGTCCTTGATGAATCTTCTCAACCACAGATACTCTCCAATCCAAGAATCATCAACATTTAGCTCAAATAAACAATAGTTCTTTTTACCACTAGACTAATGTAATCTATGCATCATCCACTCTTAAGTAGGAAGAGGCATAACCCTAAGTATACATCACAAATATTCAAATGTCTCTTTAGGAAAAGCCTTCATAAAATGTATGCAATCTTCTCCTTTGTATTAACATACTCTAATCTTATTGCTTTTTGTGCAATTTTATCTCTTAGATCATGATACTTAATTAGTAAATGCTTTGTCTTTAAATGTAACAAAGGGTTCCTATGAATACTCTACATTCTTATATTATCACAATGAATGATAACAAGTTCTAAAAACTCTAAACCTATAACCTTCAATATCTATTTCATCCACATGATTTGGTTGCAATTATTTGCTACTACTACATACTCTACTTCCACTATACTCTATGAAATACAATCTTGTTTCTTTCTCATCCAAGAAACCAATCTTCCTCTAGGGAAAAATGCTCCACCACTTTTACTCCATTTTTCATCCATATTGTCTTCCCAATCTACATCAGTATATACACATAGAGAAAAGTCATTTGATCTATCACATTATAACACTAAATCAAGTGTAGCCTTAAAATATCTAAATATTTTTTTTACTATTGCATAGTGTGATTCCTTAATGTCTTCTTAAAATATTGCTACTATACTAGCTATATTTTCTATATCTGATCTTGTTTGAATCAAATATTGTGAACCTCCAATCATTGATATGTACTTCTTCTACTCAATTGTAGATGTCTCATATTTTCTATATAACTTGTGATGAGTTATCATAGGTGTACCTATAGGGTTACAACTTTCCAAGCCAAATCTCTCCAAAAAGTATTTCAAATACTTATTTTGTGATAGGAAAATACCATCACTATTATGCATAATCTATAAACCTATGAAATATTTCATCTCACCAATCATGCTCATCTCAAATTTATTCTTCATTTCTTTAGAAAATTTGTCACTTGCTTCATAATTACCTCCAAATATTATATCATCCAAAATAATCACAATAATTAATAGAATATTCTCAATTCCTTTCAGATATAAGTTACTATCTACAATATCTTTAGCGAATCCCAACTTTTTCAAATACTTTTCCAACCTTGCATACCAGGTTCTAGGTGCTTGCTTTAGTCCATACAATATTTTTTTCAACTTCCATACCATGTATCCTTCTTCACAATTGGATCTGGTTCTTCATTTGTTGCTTCTTGCATCAAACTTACCAATGTCATCATCTCTCTTTATATAATATTTATTTCCCAAAAATTCTGAAATACTTCACTAATGGTGCATGTCCAAACCATACTTCATTAGGTGTCTTGTTCATACCTTTTTTAATCTATACTATGTTCATTGTATATACTACTATACTGACTACTTCTCTCCAAAATGTCTTTTATACATCATTCTCAAACATCATAGCTTTTTCTACTTTTGACAGAAACTATTTCTTCTCTTGACAATTCTATTCTTCTCAAGAGTTTTCAGAGATGATAGTTCTCTCTTAACGTCATTTACTTTGCAAAAGGTGTTAAAATAAATCAAGGTAAATTATACACCTCTATCAGATCTTAAACATATAATATTTAATCTAGAATCATTCTCAACTCCATTCTTAAACAACTTAAACTTCTCAAATGCTTTAGAATTTTCTCTAAGGAATGCTACCACATCATCCTAATAAAGCTGTCAACAATAATGATGAAGTGCCTTTCACCATAGAATCCTCTTGTCTTAGAATGACCACTCAAATTTTTATGAACAATCTCCAATTTTATTCTTTCTAGTAAACTTCTTGCTAGGAAAGGAGTTTTTCTTCCACTTAGCCATAACATATTCCTTGCACACAATATTAGTGGGCTTCACAATTTTTCGTAAGTCTCTAACAAAAAATGTACTACTTGCCTTAATAATATTATCAAAATTTATATGATAAAAGTGTCTATGCTACAACCAACTATTATCAAATTTTGCAACCAAACATGTCATCTCTATAGGGTTCAGCTAAAAATGTTACCTCTCAATCTTGTACTTGTACCATTCAACTTATCATCTTTGTCCTTAATAATGGATGCCTTTTCTATGAATTGTAATTGATATCCCTTATCAATCAATTTTTGAACACTTAATAGGTTATG